>PVHP010012198.1:27006-43757 GCA_004024765.1 Zapus hudsonius
GCAATTCTCTCTGCACTGAGCATTTCCAAATTCTCACCAGAATAGTCCATAAAACTTGGCTTACCGCTCTGGAAGGCATCTTCAGTTGCAAGTACCAAATCCATGTCCATTCCTCCAGCACACAAGTTCCAGAAGATCAAAATCCACATGGTCAGATTCATCTCAGCAGATCACCCCACACTCTGGTACCAAATCTGTCTTGGTTTAGAGATTCATCCCAGCGGCGTGTGGCTGACTACGACACAAGGCAAGCATAAGTCACTCCAGGGCAGAGGCAGAAAGCACTTGGAAGAAGAGATGTTTTCTGTGTGGTAGCATTTGAAACTATCATGGAAGGTTAAGCAAGTTTTGAGTGGATTCTCTCTGCTCTTTTCACATCTTTGTAGTCTTGAAGTATAGCAATTTCATGTCCATTTCCCATGTTTCTCGTTACATACTCTTCTCATACCATTGAGTCTGATACCCAGCCTCCTGTGTGTGACTTGACAAACTCTAAAATTAAAAGTGAGAAACTGAAGCGAGGTTTCTACCTCTTGGAATTTGCAGCCCAGAGAGGTGGAAGGTCTTATTTCACGTCAATCTATTAAATGCAAAGTTATGAATTCTTGCCGATGGAGAGAAGGTCAGATTTACTTTGGGAGGGCCAGAAAGCTTGTCAAGTTGCTGTTGGAGGAGATGTTTTGGATCCATGTCGAATAGGTGTCTGAATCAGATAGAACAACAATATGAGCACAGGCGAGAGGAATGAGAACACATATGCCTTCTCACATGTTAACCATCTCAGAATGGAACCTCCTTCGTGAAACCTTTTTGATCTAATTTCACAGAAGGTGGCTGGTTCCTCTTTGCAAATTTTATATGTTCATTATGTTCTAGTGAGGGTGCTTATTTTATACTTCATGGCTGGTGATCATTTATATCTAAAACTAGCATATGTCATCTGTCCATCTTTGTGTGTGTTTTTTTCTGTTTGTTTGTTTGTTTGGTTTTGTTTTGGGAAGCTGGCCTCAAATTCATGTTAGTCCTCCTCCGTCATCCTCCCCAGTGCTGGGATTGTAGCTGTGAGCCACCATACCCAGTTGCTATCCATGTCTGTCATCTCTGAAGACCTCATTGCCATGTATCCTTAAAAACATTTGCTGAATAGGGTTGCATCTGCCAATGGCAGCTCACCTAAGAGAGCATGTTCTTATTCAGTACAACCATTCCTTTATCTCATTTAATATCTCATATTGTGGTGCCCATTGTCTCTGAAGGACATTTGTGTTTGCTTGATGAGTGTATAACAGGTGAGAAAATTTAGTCTGAAATCATTTGGAGCTAGCAATCTGATTTCCTGTACTTTAGGTCTGTCTCCATAAATTACAGCTAATATCCCCCTCCAAAGTTTCCAGAAAGGGCTGTAAAGTTGATGCTTAACCAATCACATTCACTATACAATTCCATCTCTTTGCTCTGCCATTATTCTTCATGTATTTAGACAAGGAAAAGATGCTCAGCTACCCTCAGCACAAACTCTGGCATCATACCACAAACACATTTGGCCTTGAGGGTTGAGTATACTACATAGTGAGAAGGCCCTGTGTGGGCATCGTGTCTGCAAGCCTTTTTCCTGGACTCCTTCAGATCCATTTACAACAAAGTGAGTGAACCTGTCTTCTGAAGTGAAGACCTAGCTGCAGGTATGCCTGTATCTTCTTCATAATATAGTTGTTTATTGGAGTCTATGACAGAGTCAGAAAGTAGCTATTCAATGGAAATTATGAAACTCTTTAAACATTACTTTGTAGTGGTTAACAATTGTGGCAGATTATATCTACTAAGGAAAACTGAGATATGATAAATAGTCTCAGCATTGGGAGGCAGCCCACTCACTGACCTGAAGTTCTAGTGGGCAGGACTGATAATTTTAGTATACTATCAATCTGATTAATGCACACTCTGAGATGAGGTGTAAAATTATATGTTAAATAAGTGAGAGGAAACGAGGAAAGATAATAAAGAGCTGGTTATGTACTTATCTGAACATTATTAGCATTCTAACTATATAGAGAGATATGTAAACAAAAAAGAGCAAGTTTGAGATATGTGTTTTATTACATAAACATATACTATTTCTAACCTCATGTCTGGTGAATTAACTTTACCAATAGATTTTTTTCAGGCCACAAATGATGGAGCACACAGTTTTGTTCACACTGTAAAACAGCCTCTTTGGGGGAACATATTGACAAGTTTTTCAGTCTGAAAGTACTCTGAAGGCCATATGGTGAAGTTCAGCTTATGGGTGATATTATCTAGCAGCATTCCTTTAGCAGTTGGTAATTGCAGTGTTTTATTATGTCAATTTATTTTTATCATAATCTTGTGACATGACTGATAATCGTTACTCTACATTGATAAAGAAAGATCTTTGGAGGAAAACATTTCCCAACAAGTTACAGAGAGAGAGAGAGAGAGAGAGAGAGAGAGAGAGAGAGAGAGAGAGAGAGAGAGAGAGAGAGAGAGAGAGAGAGAGAGAAAGAGAAGAGAAGAGAGAGAGGGAATTTGGTGATTCTGAAGACAGAAGTTTGTGAGTGATGTAGAACATTTTTAAAAAATAATTTATGGATGGTTTGGATAAAAGCCTGATTTTTGGAGCATTGGGCAAAGTCAGGCCCAGTGTCAGAATGACTCCCCTCTGGAGAGCTTCCTAGATCTTGTTTGCAGTGCCCTGCTATCTAGCTGTCTGGAAGAGAAGCAGCCTGGAACAGCTCTCTGCTCCCTCTTCCCCCCTCTTCCTATCCCACTGGATTTCACAGGGAAATGGCCAACTTTTCCTAGTCTAAGAAAGATATGACCACATTGTAATTCTTGTTCATGCCCTGGTTTCTCAGAGCTATGTATTAGAAACACATAGCACAGATTCTTAACATGAGAAAGAATTTAGCTCTTTCCTGTATGTTCAAGTCTGAAAAAGGATGACAAGAAAAAATGCTTCTTAAATGTAACTCATAAACTCAAGAGATTGTTCGATGTTGAGTCTTTCTTACCCCACATCAGACTGACCCCCCCACACTCCCTAGGCAGATGGGAATTAAATATAAAACTTAAGAATGTTGTACATATTCATCATAGTATCAGGACGGACTTTAGCCCAGGTGTTAATAGACCACAAGCCTATTTTGGGTTTTCTTAAACTGTATAGTGCACTAAAATACCCTGAGAATCTCAGAGTTCCTTTTAATATGACAGTATTCTCTCTTCCATTCATCTGACCCTTGAAATACTAAAGGCGTCAAGAAAAAGACAAAGGTAAAATGATGTATGTTAATACAATTTGTAAATCATAATCTCTTATGAAATTTTTTATATTGGTAATAGTTGCAACATGTTTGTTTTCATGAACCATTTATCATTCAAACCTAATTACCAAGTAGTACAGTACCAATTATGTGGATGATTAAACAGATATTAGATAAACTTTTGGAAGCTGCTTGAAGTACAGCATTAAACTCTCGCCTTAGTTTCTGTGCTGTATGGTTGAGGGAGCTTGGTATTGTCCTGACAATGGAACAAAAATGTAAACATTCATTACAAAGGGAAACCACACTCAAGTAAAATAAGCTATAAAAATAAAAGGTTATGTTATATTTCTGAACTGACCATTGACTTTTCTTTTTTTTCACTTTTTAAAAACATTTATTGTCAATAATTAGATACATTGTATGAGCAATTCTTGGGGTGACTTTCCTTTTGATAATGAGTGTGTAGAATTCACAGAATTTTTATAAGCCTTACAGCAGCGTCTGACTTGGGGATGGTCTTCTAAGTTCTTACCCTGAGCATAGCCAGCATGCCCTCAGCAAGCTTTCCAACTGAGATGCTATGTACCTACTCATCACACATGGGTGGATTTGCACTGGTTTCTACTCTTGCTATTTTGTTTCCCCAAAAATGTAATTACTAGAACTGTTGAATGAGCAAATATGAACTTGTATGATGTATAATTTTCAAACTACATTACAGTAGAGGGCATTTTTTTCTGATATTCTCTGTACTACTATTCAAAGCTGTTGGGAAAAAAAAGAACATGTAACCATCAATATTCTAATACGTACTCTGAAAATAATCTCCAAACAAAATAACTTGGTTTGGAGGCAGGGTCTATCTGTGTAGCTTGCCTCAAAATTCCAATTCTCCTATCTCTGTTTCTCATATTCTGATATTACAAATGGCAAAATAACTTTTTTTCAAAGAAATTTTAAATAAAAAAATAGTGTACAATTCACATAGGTTTTTATAAAAGAAAAAATGAAGAAGCTATCATCATTTGCCCACCAGCAAGTTATGAAGTTAGTGTATCATGAAATTTTGACTTTGACACTAAAAAGATGAATTTTATAAAGGCTCATGTGTAAGGTGATTGGTTGTTATCTCTAGGAGATGAGCAAATTAACAACTATAACATGTATAGTTTGATCTAGTACAATAAATCATGCATTGGAATTGCTAATCCCAAAGGTTATATGTACATAAACACTTGAAAAATATGTGACCATGTTTATATCTTCCTCAGAGAATGGGACATCTAGGTCACTCATATGGAACTTTATTGGTAGGAGAGTCCATTTATTAAGTTTTTAAAGCTATTTTGAATTTAGCCTACATTCTAATGCCATATTTAATCTTTATGATAACCTCCTGGAGAATGCAGCTTGAAATACCCAAGTAATTTGCCTGAAATCACACAGCCAGTACATGGAAAAGATAAGAGCTGGATTGTAGGACAATATCAATGCTATTCCCAGTGCCCTGCACATTTTTCATGAATATGTGGTGTTAGACGGGGTTAAATATAAGAATAAATAGCACAGAGATTAAAGAGAAAGCACAGAATTGGATAAATACAAGCATTTCATCTAAGGGGGAGCAATGATACAATTACGTATAGATATGAGTTGTCCTCTTTGGATTCCATTTGTCTTTATCTGATCTGTTTCTTCAGTTTTATAGTTTGTTCATATCACACTTAGTTTAATCCCACCCAAACCTTCCATAATTGGCTTTTTCTTCCATGACAGACATAGAAGAAGTCATTCACAAGACAATTTATGAAAATAGTAACCAGTGACATTCACAGAGTAGAAACAGCTTGCCTGTGTTTTAATCAATGTTTTGAGTTCATTCCATTGGAAATGGATGAAAGGAAGTCGAAAACCCTTGTGAATGTTATACGTGCAGAGAGTCTGTGGATTCATGTATGTGATATTACTCTGATGCTTGAACAAAGAATTATGATGCATCAAATGAAAATTGAAATTGTATTCTTAAAGCAAATATATGATTTATTATTTTATGGAGAGAAAAGTTCTTAGATCCTATAGGCACTGTTTTGTTATCCCCTAATGACAAAGTCAAACAAAAATAAATTGTGATCATCATATTGTTACTACTGTCTTTCACTTCAGTACACTCTAATTTCATATATTAATGAAATTCAAAGTTCTTCTTTGAGGATTTTCATAAGTAACTTGGCAACTCATGGCATGTCCTTCCCACATGCATTCTGTAGCTTCAGTTGGGAAGAACTGGTCATCTCCATGGTCAAGGGCAGGGGTAGGTATTTGCAGAACTGTGGGCTAAGAAAATTGTGACCCTGGCAATGTTTTGCACAAGCAGGAACTATAAAAATTTGCAACAATTTTGTACACATACAGAGTCACATAATTGCTGTCTGTTGAATTCCTGTGAATTTGGAATTCTCATCCATAGATACTTCCTAGATAACTCAGTGTTTCCTCTCTTTTTCACTGACTCCCATAAAAGATCTTCCCAGTGCTTTGAATAGCTATTACAAATTCATTCATTGACCTGGACCCTCAGGACCCTCCTTTCTGCTTCTGGCTTATCACTCACTGAATGGGAATCACACCATGCTCCATCCCCCCAGGGGAGGAATGTAATGACAGATATGCACAAGAAAGAATAGACAGGAGTGACATCTGAACACTTCATATAGCCCACAAAACATGATATCATTCTTTGATCTAGCTAGCAATTGCTAACCGCTGTATGTTATTGCTGGGTTTGTCATGGCTTTGATTTGTTTTTATTTATATTTAGTATTTTTGCTTTCTTTCTTTCTTACTTCCCAGACAACTGTCAATTTAATTCCACTATTTTAGATACAGAAAGGTGATTCTGTACTCTCAGTTACCATTACATATTTTTTTATTTATTTATTTTTAAAATATTTTTCTTGCTTTTTCTAACTAATAGAGTTCAAATACTGCCCAGGTTTTTGGTCACTAAAGTTTGTGGACTATTTTGCTAATCCCTAACCTCTCCTAAATTGAAGGAAGTATTGAAATTGCCATGACTTTCATTTGCCAAATTGAAAGAAACTAAGTTTCTTCTCTCTGGCAGACACATATAAATATCTACCGAAAAGCAATAAGAGACTAAATGTATTCTATACCTCAATAGTGACTCTGTAAATACTTAGGAGCTAATCTTTTCTTCTAACAGGTTCAGTTGCTGGTATAAATGATTTAACAATAAATCAAATGTAATTGGATTCTATGTACCTTCAGGTACAATTTGACCCACGTTATTGCATTCAGTAACAGAGGAAGGTGATTTGTCTTGTTTGCAAGTTGACTGCATTTTCTAGGAAGCAGACAAGTTCAAAACCTTCAGAAGAACTTTCTATCTGGAAGATGTCATGCTTTTACCCCAGAGATATTTAGAGGGATTTTAATTCTCATTTCTAAAAAAAATTAAATATTGTTTATGTATTAGTTTGCAAGCAGGGAAAGAGATGAGAGACAGACAGAGAGAATGGGCATGCCAGGGCCTCTAGCTAATGCAAATGAACTTTGGATGCAGAGTCACTATGTACATTTGGCTTTATGTGGGTATTGGAGAATTGAACCTGGGTCATTAGGCTTTGAAGGCAAGTTCCTTAACCTCAAAGCCATCTCTCCAGTCCTGTTTAATTTTTATAGATGGTGAAATTCAGTGCTTATCCACAAATGATTCATGTAGAAACCTTAGCAATAAGTTAGGATCCACACTATCTTTGAAACCAGTTGTTTTTACATAACCAGGCTTCATCTCTGAAATCTTAAGCAAGTTACTTCAATTATCCAAGGCTCGGTTGGCTCATATATAAAAGGAGTTAATTATGTAACTTTTTATAGAGCAACATTAGATGAGATAATGAATGAAACGTGCCTTGTACAGTGCTTGGCACATGGATGCCTACACTAACTGTCTGTACTTAGCATTACCTATAAAGTTGGTGTAATGAATTCCCATTTGGGGCTCCAGGGAACTTAATCAAATCAGAGTTAGGCAGTATAAATGCTGGTAAACCACAGATGGTGAGTCATAGAAAATTCTGCTTCACATGAAACTTTTTCATATAGATACATTGTCATCTATATTTTGCATTTATAACTACTCCGTTGGAATAGGCTCATTTCAAGTAGAAGAGCTTGGAGAAGCCTCCTTGGGTGGTTCAGGACTATCCAAGTGCTACCTTCCGGCTCCCAGCTAGAGAGGACATCAGCCTGGAAAGGGAATCCCTGGGCCCTGCTTGGCAGTCTTGAGGTCGGTGACAGCTATGCTCCTCTGTTCCTGGAAGAAGTTTTGGAGCCAATAAAAAACAAATACATAAAACAAAAATACACACACAACTCTACTCTGGCTAGAGCTCACTTGAATAAGTGTGGATGGTCACTCTTGTAGTGTGTATAAATCTGGAATGACCTTTCTGCAGTTTGATATGAATCCAGTCTCCAGATTGTAAAAAATCAAACAAAACTCTGTGCTTGAAATTGATTGCACAATTTATCCAAGTCCAAGTATTTTCTCTCTGCGTATCCTGTGGCTGTCATGCTGCAGCTTTGGGAAAGCAAAGAAAATGCAGGCAGAGCAAAATACCACCAATGACAACAGAATCAACAACCACATTGCAAGTAGCATACTTTCGGGAATTTTATGAGGACTACATGCTGAAAAGTATTGAAATATACAGAATATAGTATTTTAAAAACTGGATCTTGGACTGGAGAGATTGCTCAGTGGTTAAGGCGCTTGCCTCCAGTGCCTAAGGCCCCCGGTTCAATTCCCAGGACCCACATAAGCCAGCCCCATAAGGAGGTGGCCCGCGTGAGCTCTCTCTCTGTCTCTCTGTATCTCTCTGCTTGAAAATGAATAAATAAAATATTAAAAAAACTGGATCTTTTAAAGGTTAACAAAAATATTTAGAGAATTATTTACAACTAAGGTAGAGTATTATTTCTTAAAAGCACACTAGATAGGGTTGCAGTAGCATGAATCCTCAACTACATTAGGTAGAATTTTCTTGAGATATCTTTTTCTTCTCTTTTAAAACTCATGCACACTAAAGTTCTATTTTCCTTACAGAATTCCTAATAACTGAATGTTATTAGTTAATGCCTCACTTATTTATCTGCACTCATTAATCAGATACTATATGTGAGACATTAATATAAGCACTTTATATACATTATTCATTTAATCTACACAAATCTCTATAAGTAGTAGATACTGTTGTTATGTTCACTTACATGTTGGAAAACATGTTCAATGAAGATTATAACTAAACAAAAACCTGCCACATTATCACAAAGATATTTATTGAAAGAATGTTATTCAAACTAAAGTCTGATAAAGTCTTTTATGAGTATCACATTACCAAGTAATCTAGAATTACATAAACTAGTTTCAAACTCTGTCTTTAATAATTGTCTCCTTGGTAATTTAGAACACTGTTCCCATTCTCATCTGTAAAGTGAGAATAGTGACTGGGTTGAATAAGGTGAGCAATCAAAAAATCACTGCAGATGATTTGCTCAGCACAGAGCTGGGCACACTGGAAGATCTCCATGAACATTAAAGAATTTTGTTATGATAAAAATAGCTATTATTATTATTATTATTATTTGTGGTTCTGGGAATGGAACTCAGTTCTAAGCACTTTGTCAATGAGCTTTACACAAGCCCAAATAATTTCTATTAAAATTTCATTTCTCCAATTCCCAAGAGACACTGTTGAAGAAAATTCTTTGCTTCCACTTTTACAGAAGGCTGGGAGAACTTTGTGTTGAGTACCGATGCTGGTGAGGTGTGGCATGTCAGGAGCTGCCTGTGTGTCCCTCAGTGTGGGCAGTGTACATCTTGGGCCCAGGGATTGCCTAAACATGAGAACTGAAGCACAGCTGGACAGACTGATGATAACACATTTCCATTAGAGGACTCAGACTCTGATCTTCAATGTAATAGACTGTAAATTTTCAATTTATTTCACTATTCACACTGTAAATGAGTTGGGAAGACTGGTAGAAGCTTAAATGCAACTCTTGAACTTATTTTAGTTTTCAAATCAAGTAGAATATTTTTCCAGTGACAGTTCATTAGATAATGGAGTTATCAATAAGGGTTTGGGGCTTATTTATCAATAAGGGTTTGGGCAGGAGGTTTGGTGTTTCTATAAGGCCTTATATTTACCCAGATACATATTTCAGAAAATTATGAAAGATAAGAGTAAACACGTTTCTGGGACATGAATGTATCAATCATGATGTGAACTTTATTAATATCCTGCAATTATCAAATTAATGAGCAAGAAATTCTAAGTAATATCCCCAGAGATACTGCAAGATGCATTTGAGGTTTGCAAGTTAAACTAATTTCCTTTAAAAGCTTACTAATTTCTTTCTCGAATAAATTGGCTAGGGTAGAAACAGAAAGTGCTTTCACATGAAGGGTTATTTTTCGGATAAATATAAACCTCTACTTGTTGACTTTCAAGTGACTTAGAAGAATAATGCTCACAGTGTTTTATCTTTGAATCATAAATTATTTAAGTTATTGAACATGGTAATAGAAGTTTTCTGTCATCTTAAATTGAACACATACTATCTCTCAACACATTATAATTAGTGAATTAATGTGAAGAAATAGTGAACATTTTGTAATCATATTACAACAATCAAGTCTTATTACAAAAATGTATTCCTTTTTTGTGATGCTCATGGAAATAGTGTCTACTCTGAAATAAAATCAATATAATGTTGATTACCATTGCCTGTTGTAATATTTGCAACTAATAAAACAGCTAAAGAAATATAACTTAGCTCCTGAGAAGTATCATGTGTGGCTCAACTTATAGAAAACAAAAAATTGCTAAACAATGTGTTTGTCTTAAAACTAATAATTAAGAATTATTTCTTGATGAGACTGGTTTCAGTTGTCACTTATGCTGTAAATGGGGCTTAGTGGATGCTTTTGAAATATAGTCCTGAAGAGGAAATAGGAAAAGGTCAAGGTTGTCGATATTAGGCTGAAAATCTCAGTTCCCCAACATGGAGTCCAACTGGCAGAGCTTCAGTCTCCCTGAGGGAAACTCCAGAATGGGTGTAAGGAACTTCAAGAGGAATGTTAGCGCTGGAACCAGACCACAACAGGGGGAAGAAATAAAACCTGCCTTGCAACTCCCTGCCACATCTCTGTTTGGCTGGAGGGACATTCCTTCTCCCATCCTGAACACTGCATTACCACCTGCCCCCCCCACCTGAGGCTTATATGACTGGTCCACCTGAGCCCCCTACCTGGGGCTTACATGACTGGCCCACCTGAGCCCCCTACCTGGGGCTTACATGACTGGCCCACCTGGCCCCCCCACCTGGGGTTTACATGACTGGCCCACCTGGGCCCCCACCTGGGACTTACATGACTGGCCCACCTGGGCCCCCATCTGGGGCTTACATGACTGGCCTCAGGACTCCTACAGCTTCCCTACAACTTTATAATCCCCAAACCTGCCCATTCCAGGTGGCTTTTCTCTTTCCATGTTGATAGCCCAGCAGCTCTTCCTCCCCCCACCTCCATAAATAAAGCTTCCATCTTGTTTCAGGGTGGTCTGGCTTGGTCTGGAGTCACTTCCAAGTCTTACAGTCATGAGTCGTAATTATAATCCACATCAAATTCCATGTGACCCAGGCAGCCTGCTGCTGGTCCCCCTGCCTTCCACATTACTCCATGATAAAACAGTGTTTCAACAATTTTTACTATTTTTTTCAGTAGTGACTAGATCAGAGAGTACTAAGTTTCCTCATATTGTATCTTCTTTAGCCTCTCAATAGTCCTGTGAGACAGATTATTGTCCCATTTTACAGATGGTAGTGCCTAAATTTGGGACAGGGTTGTTTAACTTGGTACCCAAAGCCATAGAGTGATCTTAATTAAAGATATATCACATTTTTATAAGTATTTCAAAGCTGTCCTTTAAAGGAGTCGATATAAAGACTGCTCAGTGTCTGTCATGGTTTGATCCAGGTGTCCCCCACAAACAAATGAATGTGTTCTCAATGATCAATCCTCAGCTGATGGCAGTTAGGGAATTACAACCTCACTAGAGTTGTGTTGTTGGGGGCAGGCTGATGGGGTTATAAGCCAGCTTCCCCTTGACATTTGACACACCGTCCTGCTGCTATTTCCAGTGCTGTAGCAGAGGCGATGTCCAGCCCTCTGCTCATGCCATCGTTTTCCCTGCCAGGATGGAGTCTCCCCTCAAGGTCTGTAAGCCAAATAAACCCATTCCTCCACAAGCCACTTTTGCTCAGGTTCTTTCTGCACAGCAACTACAAAGCTGACCACAACAGTGTCCATACCCATTATTTAAGAAAAACTAAGTTTAGACCAGTATATAGACTTAGATTCCATATGGTAAAACTACTCAGTCTATGCTTTGGGTCTCTCTAGCTTATCTTCCAGTTTCCCCTGATTGGTATTATAGTGATAAAAATAGCACTAAATGTCAGGAATTTTCCTAAGCAGTTTAGGAATTAACTATAGTATGACTATGTTGTAGATAATGTGTGCATGTGTGTGTGTGTGTGTGTGTGTGTGTGTGTGTGTGTGTGTGTGTGTGTGTTGGGAGGGGACTCTTGCCTCTGCAAATGAACACCCACATTTTGCTTCTGGCTTTATGTGGATGGCTTGGAAATTGAACTTGGGCCAACAGGCTTTGTAAGCAAGTGTCTTTAACCATTGAGCTTTATTACCACCCCTTTAGATGCTATTATTATTGTCATCCTTAATGTTTGATGAAGAAACTGAAGCCTAGGTACATTAGTTGAGTTACCTGACATCATCCGGCCTAAAAATGGCACACCTGAGATTCAAATTTGTATAATTTCTTTGTTCCCTTTTCACTGTCCAGGAAAAAATCAGCTGCAGGTGGTGACTATCAGGGATGCACAGAGGTGCTCACTATTCATTAGTGTGCAATTTTGTTCCATCAAAACATTTGTATCATATGGGAGCCGTGACTCCATGGGAGAGCTCTTTCCTAGTAGGCATTAAGCACTAGGTTCAGTCCCCAGCCAGCACTGAAGACCAGCTTGTATAAAAATACATCCCTTCTCTGGACCTGAAAGTAAGCTTGCTGAAATAAAAGCAACTTTCCTTCTTCTCAGATATGTCACTGAGCATGCTCCCAGTGCAGGTGTTCTGGATTCTGAGCTGGAGGAGAGATGGTCAGCTCTGCAGGGTGTCCCTTCAGGGTGACATGCTGCTTCTTAGGGTTCTTTTTTCTCACCTCATTCTTATTCCTCTAACTTCACACCTAGCCACAGCAATAGCTTCCCCAGAAATCCCTGAGCTTTACAGTTCTTACCCTGCTCAAACCTACTTTACTGGATTGCACCCAGGGTTATCTTTCTAAGCAACAAACAAGTCTTATTCTCCTTCCTCTCCCCACTACTAATCAGAAAGTACATCATTGTTTCAGATTGACTCCCTTTCTTCCCTTCCTCCCTCCCCCTTCCCTCCGTCTCTTCCAACCTCCCTCCCTTCTTTCCTTCCTTCCTTCTTTTCTTTACTTATTTAAAGCAGGATTTCACTCTAGTCAAAACCAACCCAGAACTCACTCTAGCTAAAGCTGATCTGGAACTCACTCTGTAGCCCAAGCTGACCTGGAACTCCATGGGATCCTGCTATCTCAGCCTCTAGATCTCTGGGTTTGAAGGCATGCACTACACATCCAGCTCAGCTTGTCTTTGTGATACAACTCAAGCTCTTAAAATGACTGTCATGTATCACCTTATGCCTCCATTGTCTCTCCAAGCTATGCCTTGGTGGGTTCTCTATTAAATTTTATATCTTGCCTTCCCCCTGGGAAGATGTCTATCTTCTCCAGCAAGTCTAATCAGATGTCTATATAAGTGATGTTCCTGTTGTTTTCAGAAATGAGTTTTCTTGCCCTTCTAGAATATAAGATATTGGAGAGAAGAGATAGTGGTCAGAGGTATGAGAGGCATTCAGTGAATATTTATTAATAATGAATGGGGGAAGAGATTAGTAATTTAGGAAGCCAAAGCAGACATACCTTCTTTCACCTTCTGTCCTGTGTCACTCGGCTCCAGGGAACTTTGTCACTTCTCCTTCTCTTGAATGGTCTGTTTTCTACTAAATCCAACTTTTTCTTCCCCAAATTTGTTCCCAACCCACCAGTTTTCAAGAGCCAACCTTTAGAGGGTTGTAGCCACTGTGAACCTATGTTTCTGAAGTCTCTTGTATTGACAGAGGAGGGTTAAGGAAAAAAGACAGAAGTAATTTTTGACTTCACAGAAACAATAGCAGGATGCTAGAAGCTTAATGAGGAACCTTGGTAGAAGGCTAATGTGGTTCTGATTGGAGGAGAGCAGAGGCAACAAGCATAGATGTCTAGGAACTGTTTGGGAGTTTATGTACACCTGCTAGCCGAGTATTTGTCTTTTTGATAAGGAAAAAAATCAAAAGAATGTAGTTTTGAAGTAACATAAGGGTGCTTAAGGTTAGCAGTATGTGTGTTTCCTGGAGGTTGGTTAACACCCTCAAATTTTTAAAATTTTTCTGGGAGACCCGTCATTTTACTGCATCATTGCCATGGCCAGTCAACTCTCTATTGTACTTGTCATCTTTATACAGGCTATTCTGTTATTTTTACTACTTGTATGAAAATAAGGATGTTTCAAAAAAAATAAGGATGTTTTCCTGGTCTAGGAATCTAAAGATAAAACTGAATTTCTACATGTTTCTAAATATTACCAAAATATTTTGATGTTTATTCAGCTGTTAAAATTTTTATGTGATTTTTAGATATCTATATTAAAAAATTTCCTTCAACACTTTTAAGCACAATCCCTGGTTATATTTCAAGTGGCACTGTTTATCAAAAAAGAGACAAGATCCTTAACCACTGAGCCAGCTGTCCAGCCCAAGCCACATATTTAATCCACAGCTGGTGGAGCCTGTGGGAGGTGGAGTCTTGCTGAAGGAGATGTATCAATGGGTGGGGAGCAGTTTCTTAGTTCAGCTTCTGGGTGTTGCCTAGCTCACTATGCTGCTTTCCTCTGCTGATATGTGATGACGTGAGCCAGATGGTTGCCACTGTCACACTTTCCCATCATGCATGTTGAGCCTTCCCCTCAGAACTCTGATGTGAAATCCACTCTTTCCTTCTGCTTGGAGCTTTGGGTTGGGTGTTTTATCCCAACAGTAAGACAGTCTTCAATTATACAGTTTAGAGCAGTCCAGTGATGCTTTACAACAGAAGTTGTAACATTTGATTCATTCATTTTTATTCCAAAGTGGAAGTGATGATTCACACTAGCCATATTTAAGATCTGATATAAGACAGGGGAGCAGGGTCTTTGAGGGCTTTGGGTAAGGTATTTGAAAAATACAAGAGGAAAGAAATGATAGATGAGAAATAAGAGGGAAAGAGAAAGGAAAATAAAAGAACAAATTAGGAAAGCAACAAGAAAAAGGAGGAAGTGGAAAGAAACAGAAAAGAAGTAGAGGAATTTTTTTGTAACAAAATAAGGAGAAAGATATATTCCTTCCCTTCTGAGCTGGACTCAGAACACTTGCTCCCCTCCTAATACTGCTGGCTTTCCTCTCACAGAGGCAACTCCAGCCAGTGAGCAGTGTACTTGTCACAACAAGTCTAGACCCAAATTCTGGGACTTATTCCTCAGAGACACCTACCTTTTGTCATAGATATTACTTTAATTTCTACTCCATTTCTTTTCCTTTGATCTTGTAAAATAGGATGGAAACTTTGAGTGGATACTTTTTAGTATAGTCAAGATTTGATCTGACACTCTTTGGAAACTATATGACAGTGGAAAAATATTTTTGTAGAAATACAGAGATGTCACCTTACTTTAAAGGAGCATCTAAGTCCTTTTAAATTCAATGCCAGTCAGCCAGGGTAATCAAGTTGTTAACATGTGTCTAGAACCATAGCTAATTACAAGAAACCTAAGTATAAGCCTTTTTAAATGAATGGATTTGGTTCTAAGAATTCATTGTGAATCAGTTATTTGGGATTTCAAATGCAATTTCCCATAGAAACAGTTATGTGCAGTGGTTAGATTTCCCATATTTAATCCATAATATAACAAAGATATATTTGAACCAAAGAGAGGAAAGAATGTTAGAATACCAAGAATCAAAGAGAAATTACAACACAATGGAATTAAAAACATGCACCCATGAAACACAGCTGGGGCAGCCCCTTTTTGCTCACCCAGGGAAGCCAATACCTCCTGCTGCATTCTTCCTTTAGGCCTTGATTTTCCTTTCTTTGTTTATTGTGTATTTATTTGAAAGAAGAAACAGAGAAAATGGTTGTAGTAAGGTCTGGAGCCACTGCAAATGAACTCCAGACACATGCATCACTTTGTGCTCCTGGCTTTACATGGCTACTGGAGAATGGACCTCAGGTGCATAGGTTTTGCAGGCAAGTGCCTTAACCACTTAGCAGTCTCTCCAGCCCCTAGGCCTTTTCCTTTTGAAAGAATTCACATCTTTACTTCTATGATTTGGGTCTTGTCCTCGGGACATCTTTCCTATTTTCCCAGAGAAGAGTAGTTAACTTACCTTTATTGGTGGTAATTGCTTTAGCAATTATACTTGAAGAGGGTGTTGTTTCTAGGTCTGAAGTTTTAAATTTTCTTACATTTCCTTCCATGCAAAACTTCACATTTTTTCATATCTTCAGGCTCCGTGTTTTGATCTCTTTTGCTGTAGATATGAATCAGAGTAGTTAAAAAAATAATAATAAGTCATACCAAAGACTCAGTGCTATCCTGACATGCAATTTCTCTGCCAAACAAACTAGTCCATTACTTTTAAATGCAATATTGCTCAAATTTTCATGACATAAACAACATTTGGCCAGTTTCTTTGCCATAATAGCCATGAACTGCCCTCTATCTCAGTTCCTGACAGATTCCTTGCTTCCCCCGGAACCCAATGAGTCTGACTGTTTCTATGTTTTGCATTTTTCTTGGCCTTCTTGTCTTCAAATTCTCACAAGTATTTACAGGCTCTTTTTATAGCATTGTAAGGCTTCTTTAGTCTTAAGTTCCAAATCCTTCCACATTCCTTCTGTAAACTAGTTCCAAAAGCCCACAAAACATTTAATTAGGATTGTCTCAGCAGTGGCCCCACTTCTTGGAACCAATGTTCTGTATCAGTTACCTTCTTGTTTCTGAGGCAAAGTACCCAACCAGAAAGAGTTTAGTGAAAGTAAAATTTATTTAGGCTTAGAGTTTCAGAGCGTAGAACATATCATGGTGGGAAAAGCATGACAGGAGAAGGAATTCTACTGTCTCATTGTTGCATCAGCATAAAGGAAGTAGCAAGAGAGCAATGAATGCTTGTCCTTGGCTAGCTTTATCTTTTTT
>PVHP010012199.1:0-43496 GCA_004024765.1 Zapus hudsonius
GAGGGACAGGTATATAGGGGGAGGAGGGACCAGGGTGTAGGGGGAGGGAGGGCGCAGTGCCAGTGGTCACATGCTTGAAGGAAGAGACGCCAAGCCTCAGGGTCAGCAGGAACTGTTCTGGTTCATGGGCGTCAAAGCACTGAATCCCCCTCCTTCAGGAACAGGGGAGGTTGAGGTATGAGATGTGTGGGATTTCTGTTTTGTCTTGTGTTCCACCTTCAGCCCTGTCATTCCTGATATTTCAACCCACGTGGGGCCTTGGGCTTCTGGCTGGTGCCAACTTCACCCTCCACCTTACAGTTCCTGGGACCACCAACCCTGGCTTGGATATTGCTTTGTATCCAGAGCCCAGCAGAGACTTGAAAATGATGAACAAATCAGTCATCCACCCATCCCACCTATCCACTCATCCTCCCATTCATCCATCTGTCCATCCATCCACCCACCCATTCACCCACCCATCCATCTACCCATTCATCCACCCATCCATCCACCCATCCACCCATCTACCCACCCATCCATCCATCCACACACCCATCCATCCACCCATCCCTGCCTATACACTGAGACAGAAACTGAAGCCCACAGAGGACATCTGGGTTAACCAAAGCCCAGATGATGGCTGCATCAGATGCAGGGAACAACCCTGCTGTGTTCTTGGTCATTGACCTTTCCATGCCTTTCATAATCCCCTTTGATGTGTTGACTTTGGGGTCCTCCTCCTCCTCATTACAAGTAAAATGATAAAACAAAACGCTGTACTGAGAACCTGGATAGGCCAGCCTTGGTCTTGCTCAAGCAAGCCTTGTCCTGGTACCCACATCTTAGCTTTATGTCAAGGAACACCTTAAATGACTTCAATGTAGAACCACTGGGGGAGCTGAGGGGACCCCCCAGGTGCTGGGGTCCCCCTGGGCCCTTAGCTCTAGGGTTGAGTCACTGAGCCGCTGGCCTTGGTGCTACTGCACTGCCTGCCCCCACAGATCGAAGTGCCAAGGTCAAGTCAGGGACTCTGAGCCTGTCATGTGTGGGAGGGGTGATCAGCCATTCTCCTGTGGGACTCAGGTTCTGAACACTGGAATGCTGGGACCTTAGGCAAAGACTTAATTCTGCTTAACTCAGTTCCCAATGTGGAGCGACCCATGGGTCTATAACGACAGGCAGCAGAAAGCATCCTGTAAGCCCAGGGTCACGCAGCAAGTTCAGAATGGTCCCCGCCTCCAGGCTGCTGTGATGTGTGCCAGCCAGGGTCCTGTGGACTCTGGGGTGGGCAGTGATACCAAGGAGAGGCGGGTGGAAGACCCCTAAAGAGTTGGTATCCAGAGTTGGGCAATGTCCCTCCCTTTGTTCTTCTGAAGGCTTTTGTATGCTTTGCTTAAAGATCACAGTACTTCTAGATTAAGAAAGTATAATATTAGTGTGTTTTTTAAGACATCTTTAATTTTTCTATCCATCCTTTATTTGCATGTGTGCTTGTGTGTGCATCGGCGCAGCAGGGCCTCGGGCCACTGCCAACAGCCATGGGATGCATGTGCCACTTTTTGCATTGGTCTAACTAGGTCGCTTCAGAATTGAGCCCTGGCTGTTAGGCTTTGCAAGCAGGCAACTTTCACCACGGAGCTGTCTCCCAGTCCTTACTAGGATGCTTTGTTCATGATTCTCTCCAGGTCTCTGCTTTTCTCCTGATCTGTTGGTGTTTCCTGTACACTGACCGGTGGCATCATGTCTGCGAGGGCAAGAGTCTTAAATCCCAGCCCACCTCCACAAGAGCATTCCCATACATTTTCTTTGTAATTTTCTGTTTTTAGTTGGTTTGGACTTGATCTTTTCATGGTTGAGGCCATGACCCACCTTGATGACTTCTCCCTTCGGTGACTCAAAATCAGTGTGGTAAGGTACCTTTCGCCACTGGTTTAGATCTCTCTCTCTCTCTCTCTCTCTCTCTCTCTCTCTCTCTCTCTCTCCGTCTTTCTCTGGCCCTATGTCTGTCTGTCTCTCATTTATCTCTCTGTCTTTGGCTCTCTCTCCTTCCTTTATCTCTCACTCTCTCTCTTTCTCTCCATCTTAATTTCTGTGTCTGCTTTAAGGTCACTGTCGTAGTCAGCCACATGTCGCTGGGATGAATCTCCAAACCAGGCACAATTTGAGGAAGGAAGGTATTTATTGAACAGATCCAGGGGAAGTTAAGAAAAAGGTTGGCCCCTTTCATAGATCCAAGCAGAGACAGAGAGACAGCACCTCCAGAAGCAAGCAAGCACACTGTATTTCCCAAAATGCAGAACTTCCAGACCGGGTTCTGGCTTTTCTTTTGCATATCTATCCCTAGTATTTTGCATCCAAATTAGAAAGGACCAGTCCCCAGGAGGCTAGGCCAAAGTGACACATCTTCCAGCCAGAAGCCTGGAGACAATTAACAATTTAATAAACACAATTATAATAAATTCTATTGGGGGACATTATTCAAACCACCACAGTCACCACGTAGACGGCCTGCGCCAACAGAAGGATACAAACCATGCTTGCCCGAGAAGGAACCTGGAAATTTCCTGCTCTGATCCCATTTACCACACATGACACGATAAGGCCCAGGTGTGGAAGCTGAGACATCATGTCAGAGATGTCAGTCCTGTCCCTACCCTGCACCTTTACCAAGCACCCTGAAATATCTGCTCCTCCCATGACACCTGAGGGTGTTCTAAGCCTTCATGATAGATTAAATAGCCAATACCCTAACATTTGAAGAAATGACATGTCTTACGGCAGGCTGTAAACAGAGATAATTACGATGGAAGACAGTGTCTCCTGACATCAGTGGTTGTTCCTAGATTGAACTGACAACATCATCAGCTCAGACATGTGACTGGCACAGGGGAGAGCTTGTTTGCTGCCTTCTGGGAGGGAAGCATAACTATTTCATGGGATCCTTTATTCAACAGGTCCATTTATATAACCCTCCCGACCTTCTCAGGTGCATACAAAATGGTTTAGGGAGGGCTGGAGAGATGGCTCGGCGGTTAAGGTGCTTGCCTCCTGTACCTAAGGCCCTGGGTTCAATTCCCCAGTACCCACATAAGCCAAACACAAGTTGGTGGCCCTGGCATACATACTCTCTCTGTCTCTCTCTCTCTGTCTCTCTCTGTATCTCTGCTTGAAAATGAATAAATAAAATAAAATTTAAATTTAAAAAAATGCTCTAGGGACCTTGCCTCGTCCCTTCCTAAAGATGTCCGCCTCTCTCTCTCTCTCTCCTTCTCTCTCTCCTTCTTTTTCCTTGCAAATAAATAAATAACATAACATAAAAATAAATATAAGGACCCATATGTAGGAGCTGGGGAGATGGCTCAATCAGTAAAATGCTCACCTCACAGGCATGAGGACCTGAGTTCAATACCCAATACCCGCATAAAATGCCAGGCATGGTGGCATATGCTGGTGACCCCAGCCCTGGGGAGGTGGAGACAGGATGATCCATGGAGCTTACCGATTAGCTAGTCTCGTCCAAACGGCTAGTACCAGGTCAGCGAGAGACTCTCTCAAAGGAGGTGGGTGGCATTTCTAAGGATGACACCCTGGCTGTTGTTCTGGGCTTTGCAGGTTAAGGGGTCACAGCTTTGGGTCAGGCTGACGCTACGGGTTCATCTTGCTTTTGCATCTCTTGGCAGAGCTCACCTCTGAGCCGGCCCTGTTTTTCAAGTTGGAATATCTCTCCCTTGAGGCCACCAGCTGCCATTTCTTTAGGCGTCCTCAGTGACCAGAGGAAGGGGGCCTCTTTCCCCAGAGTCACAGTAAAAAGTCCCAGGAGTGGCTTTCGGGTCGTGGACCAATATTTGTGGTCTGGGGCTGGAAGTCACCTATGGAATTGAGCGAGTCAGGGCGAGGTAACGAGAATGCCATGGGTAGAAGATGGCTCAGGGGTATCCCTCCTTTAAGGTCTTAAGTGCCCTGACCTCAGAGGATGGTTGGACAAGGACACTGACCTTCTAGATGCTGCCCATAGCATTGATCCCGGTGCCTGGCATAGTATCTGATTCACCATCAGACTGGCAGCCAGAGTGGAGGCATAAGGAGAACATGCCGACTCTAGCATTCCCTGTGATTCAGGGCATCTCAGGGTGAGGCTATTGGGCACAGGCAGTGCTGTGGACAGGAGGACATTTGCACAGCCACAAATTGGTGCTGATGGAGACATGGCCATTAGCTCCCAGAAAAGGCTGGGCAGGTAGAGCAGGCTTGGGGCTAAACAGATCTGGATGTCCCTGAGGGAACTGGACAGCTGGTGAGGCCCCTGGCAGGTAGGACTTATCTGGCCCTGGGGTTGGCATGGATCTGGCTCATGGACTCAGCTAGAGGTGGGAGGGGCTTGATAAGACAAAGGGTGGAAGGGTCCTAGGTGTTGGTTGCTTCTCCCCTCTCCTCTCTTCCTCTACCTTTCTGCCTCCCTCAAGGACCTGGGCCAGCACATCTGGCAACAGTGTGCAAGTTAGGGAGTCCCTCCTCTGAACAGAAAACTCATTCTTTTTTTCAAAAAATGAGTTTATTTTATTTATAAGCAGAGAGAGACAAAGAGAAGACAAAGGGAGAATGGGCATGCCAGAGCCTCTGGCAGCTACAACCTCCAAGTGAATGTGTCTGGTTTTATGTGGGTCCTGGGGAATTGAACCTGGGTCGTTAAGCTTTGCAGGCAAGTGCCTTAACTGCTGAACCATCTCTCCAGGCCCAGAAAACTCAGTCCTGTGTGTTGTAGTCAGCCACACACCACTGGGATGAATCTCCAAACCAGGCAGCTTATGGGAGGAAAGGGTTTTTTGAAGTTACAGATCCAGGGGAAGTTCCGTAACAGTGAAAGAGGCTGGCCCCCTTCACAGGTCCAACCAGAGAGAGAAAAAAAAAACATCACCAACACCACACACACACACACACACACACACACACACACACACACACATACACACACACACACTAGCAAACAGGCAGGGGGGCCAAGAAGAGAATTTCTTCCTCTTTATATAGGCTTAGGGTGGAGCTTTGCAACCCTTTCCCAGACTGAATGGCTTCCTGAGTCTCTGGAATTTCCTTCCTGCCCTGCCCACACAGGAAGGGATGTTCATTTCCAACTTCCCTGAGCCTCCTTACATCCTGCCCCTTACTGAGAGGCTGCCTTCCTGTGAACATCCTCAGAGACCCAGCCAAGATAATTAAAAAGATCAAGTTGACAACAAAACCTAACCATCACACTGTGTGAGTCGGCTTCCAGCCTCTCCTTGCCCCTGAGAAAACCACAGCTCCTCTCCTGTATCCAGATTCTGTCTTCTTTCCTTGCTTTCTTCTACTTCCATCTCCCATGGCATTCTTATTCTTCCCACTCACCATCTTTGTCTTCAGCCATGCAGCTCCTGGACCTCGGAGCTACCCTGCACTCTCTCGGCCGTCTCTGCTGGGGACCCTCATCCACCTTCTCCTTTCCTTGGGAGAGCCCCTCTCTATGGTTGTAGAAGACCTAGCCTGTGACCAAATCAATTTCCAAGCCCTCCCAGGCTGAGGGCTTTAACTCACAGACCCAGACCCCCTTCTGACAGGCTCTCTGCCCATCTGGGCCTCCCATCTGGCCCCCCACGCATCACCAGAGCAGGTTGCTTTATGGATATAATAAATATTACTTCCTTAATACGATTTCACTCAGGTTCCCAGTGACTCACTCAAGCAAATCTTCCATTTAACACATGACTTTCTCTTCAGAGGGAGCAGAGAAAATATTGTTATTGGACAAGGCACAGCTGTGAGGGGCTCTGGGGAGGGGGGCTGTCCACCTAGGCTCCGGGTTGGCAGCTGCCCTTGGGCCTGGCACCAGGAAGATCTCAGCATTCTGTGGGTTCTTCTGTGGCACGAGGAGTCCAAGGACAATTCCAGCCTTGGTGGGTACCTGAAGAAGGACTTCAAATGTCCCTTGTATCTCAAGTATCTTGGGGGACACCTCATCTTCTTAGTGTGAGGAATGGACCCGAGCCCTGTCATGCAGTTCATCTGGATGGTAGAGAGAAGAGAGGTTGCCACCAAGTCGGTTTTAGGCTATGCCTAGGGGGAGGGGCCTGCAGAAGGTCCTTACTTCCTACATAACTGGAAATTTAAAATTCTGTTTGAAGATCTATCCAGCATCTGAATGAAGCCGTCTAGATTGGAAAAGGGCGTGGTGTCCGCTAGCGACACCTATGGGTTGAAAGGGGAATAGCAACCCAGCTCGTCCCAACCTTCTTCCCACTGGGCAGAAGAAACCAAGCCATCCAGGGACTCCATGGTGCACGCAGAGACTACAAGCTAGGTCACCGTGTCCACCAAGGGTTTAGTAAATCTTCAAAGCTAAAAGGATGTGGGTCTGCTGATGTGGGAGTCATTTGTAATAAAGTCCCTTCTTTTCAATAGAGTCCTCTGGTGAGCTTTGAAAAGTGGAGTAGCCAGAGGTTCTTGACACAGACCGCTTCAGGCTCCTCCCAGAATTCCTTTAGAGTCCCTATGGATTTTCACAAAAACTGATCAGCGGCCTCGACCTCAGTCTTGAGCCTTTTAATTTTTTCCCTGGATACCCTGTGATGGAATCCTTCACAGGAGTCCTGGCTTCTATCTGCTCCCGGCACCTAGCAGGGTTTCTGTGATTTCTTCCACATCACCCAAAGAACCACAGGCAGCTTTTTAAATCACCCAGCAGTATGTCGTGGGTGGACATGCCGGAGGTTTTGAAAATCCTTCCTCATCAACCTTTGAGACGACATACGACTGCCCTTGTAAGTACAGGAAAACCTTTACTACACACTCAGAGTAAGTACCTAGGAAAGTACTGGGGTCCAGAAACCTAGAAGCAAAATAAAATCTACATCTCTCAGGACCTAGCAAAGTACCTAACATCAATCACTCAATATCTAACAAAGGACCAGTGTCACTCAGTACCTGGCAAAGTACCTAAAAAGGTACCCAACATGGCCCAGCTAACAGGGGACTGCCAGGGGACTTGTCACAGGACTCCCTAGACCTGGGAGTGGGTGTAATGTTCCTCCTTCTTCTTCAGGGAGATGTCTTCATTCCAAGAACTGGTGTGTGACCCTCCGACATTCCACCCTGACTGGCTTTGGAGGGAAGGTCTAATGAAATATACAATGTCTCTTGTCCCCTATGCCCTTGGCTTTCTCATTGCAGGTGGGTTAACAGGGAGCAAAGCCTGAGTTCCTGGGGGCTTCAGTTTTCCCATCTGCACAAGGGGCAAGTTCAGCCCTCCTTCCTCAGAGATGGGGAGGACGAGGTCACTTGAGCTGCCATATGAATGGGCACCATCCACCCTGCTGAAAGGCTCTCGCCTCCACGGAGCGTGAGAGAGATGTGCCCTTGTTTCCTGCGAACCATGGTGGTGCTGGGAATTTGTCCTCAGCCCTGCCTTCCTCCACCTGGCAAGGAACACAAATCAACATCAGAGGCTTTAATTCTTTCCAGGCATTTCCATCAGCCGTGGTTATATTTCATGGCTGCCGATGACGACGACTCCCGCCCCAGCTTGTCACCGCCATCTGGGATTGTTGGTGTGGTGTGCACCCAGCCTGATCCCTCTCCCAGCCCTGTCCTCCACCATGTCCTCTGGGGCATTGGGTCCCAGGTCCCCCCAGACCCCATAGAGAGCTCTGATAGACCAGGTCCTGATGGAGGTGGGGTCCCCTGTATCCACAGAGCCTGTGGGGAGCTACATCTGCCCTTGTTTTGGGCCACTGTGCCTCACCAGCATGGTGCACCATCAATATGCACAAATCATGGCTCAGAAGAGATGGCATGGATTACCCAGGATGCCACAGCAACCAGCTCACGGCTTCTCACTCATGGCTGTTGCGCTAGGAAACCTTATCACTGACTCTAACTGTCCTCACTTTTCAGGCAAGAGCTTTGATGCTCGGAGAGATTGTGCCTCTTGTCTAAAATGGCACAAGACATGGTAGAGCTGAGGTCACCCTGGGGAACTTGCTTCAGGTCAAACTGAGCTCCGTTTAAGCTTGGGTCAGTGTGAGGCTCTTTGCTGGGTAGTGTGACAGAGACAGAGACTTGGGGTAGCTAGACTGTAGATCTGAACACAGGAAAGGTATGGTTAGTTCCACCCCACGACAAGGACACTTGACAGGGAGGGAAGTGTTGGCTTTGGGGGTCGGCTTCCTTCCTCCTCCCTGATCTTTTCCACCTGCGCTTTCCTGCTCCACCTCTCCTCCCATCCTTCCTTTCTGTGTCTCTCTATCCTTCCCCACTGTCTCGCCTGAAGCAGGATTTAATAATGGCTTTGTTAATATATCAAAGGGAGAATGACGGAGCCAAGGAAAGGACGAAACAAAGATTGAATGAAACTGGAAACCAAGATGAGGGAGGAGAAAGTTCTAGTCTTCAAGAAATCTGCAGTGAGGCCATGCCTGGGTGAGGGTCTAGAAGAAGCAGGTTTGGGAGACAAGCTTGGCCCAGGCTCAGGGGACGTACTGCAACTGTTATGACCTTGGTTTGTCCATCTGTCAAAGCGAGGTGAGAACTCTGGGCCACAGCACCCAGGAAACATGTGCCCTTGGAAGACAATAGCCATGCTGGACAGCGAGTGAGGAACAGAGCCCAACTCATATCACGAAGACATCATGAGACTTCGGGTCCCCACTTGTCACCTGGACATTTGGACCAGAGGAACTGACTCCAGGCCTGATACTGTTGAGTCAAGGCCAGGGTTTCTCTGTGTCTGATGTCACCGGAAGGCAGAACCAGGCCGAGGTCAGCTCTGAGTCCACGTTTCTGCTAGCTGCTTTCCTGTCGCTGTGAGCACAGCATCTGGCAGTAAGAGGAGAAGGTTTGCTTTGGCTCAGGGTTGTGTTCAGTTTATCGCCACAGGGAAGACATGATGGAGTTTGTGGCCGCAGCAGTGTGGGACAGGTGACGCCCAGGATGTATCCACAACCAGGGACATGCTCTCTTTCTGAGGCCAGTGCTAAGGGATCTGCTTCCTTCCACTGGACCCTGTCTCCTGAAGACTCCACAGCTTCCAATATACAGCCATCTTCTGGGAGACAAGCATTGGAATCACGAGTCCTGGGACCCCATTCAGCTTCTAGTCATAGCCAGAAGCAGCCTCAGGAAGCTGAAGGAGGAGGGAAGCCTGAGTTCTCCTGCAGCTGGCAGACGTCTGTGCTTTAGACTGCTGGCCCCTTGAACTAGAAGATGGTATGTGTGTGCACTGGTTTGAGCTGCTAGATTTGTGATAATCCTTAGCACCCACTGTTAGAAACCAATACAGCTGGGCTGGAGAGAGAGCTCAGTGGTTAAGGCGCTTCCCTACAAAGTATAAGGATCTGGGTTTGATTCCCCAGTACCCACGTAAAGGCAGATGCACAAAGTGGTGCATGCATCTGGAGTTCATTTGCAGTGGCAGGAGGCCCTGGTGTGCCTATTCTCTCAGTCTGTCTCTTCTCTTTCTCTCCCTCTCTTTTTCTCTCTGCTTGCAAATAAATAAATAATATAAATTTTTAAAAGAAAACCAACACAGTTGATAGGGGAGGACAGATTACTCTATGACCCTGACCACCATGAGTTCACCCATCATAAATGGTCAGGCTGGTTTTTACCTGGAGCTGTCCCTGCTCCTAGGACACTGGCATGTCTCTCTGGAGAGGAGCTGACTGGGTCAGGTATGTGGGGGTCCTTGCTGGAATCTGGGGGGAGGCAGGGAGATGTGGGCAGCTCAGAAGACTGGGGATGGGGAGGCAGGGCCAGCTCAAGAGGGTCCCCATGTCCTGATTGAGCATGTCACCTGTGAAACACAGAAGCTGTGTCTATGAGGGACACTTGCATATCTCAGCTGAGGTACGGCTGTCTTCAGGGATAAGTTACCCCAAAGGCACTGTGTGTCCAGGTGAGGTTGTGAGGACAGTGTGACTCGAGGTGGTCAAGTGACTGACCCCATAATTACAAAGATCAAGGATGTACGGGAATAAAGACCCCCATGTTGCCCTCCTGGCTGGTCATTTCTGAATGCTGTGCCCTCTGATTCTGGTCTGTAGACACCCCTCCCCTACTGTCCCAGCACCTTAAAGGATAGAGCCAGCAGCCCCCCCAAGAAACCAGATCTCTTGCAAGTCTTGAGGACCCCAGAAAAGCCATCCTCAGTTCTTGTCCTAGGAGATATGACAAGCTGGAGAGAAATTCCTATTTCCTGTAAATCAATGATGGGGTGAGAAATGGTCCTGGGATAAAATATGCCCATGTCTTCTTCAGCTTGGCCGCAAGCCCAGGAGATGTGTTGAGCTGGGGGTGGGCAAGGGGTGCCGAGAGAGGAGGAAGAGGAGGGAGGATGGTGAGAGGCAGGGAGGGCTCAGAATGCAGGGAGGGATGGTGAGGGTACCCCTCTTCAAGTGAGCCGTGGAGTCCTGGTGACCATAGGGAAGAGTCTTCAGTGTCCACTCTCAGCTCTGCTTCCTGCTTCGGTGGGGCTGGTGGGATTCAAAGACACCCTCCAAGCAGGAAGGGATCTGGTCAGGTCAGATCAGGCCTTGGGGACCTCGCATGGCCACCTTATAGAGTGCATACTGGAGCCTCAGCGGCTGGAGGCGGGTATCTCTGCCCGGAGGATCCTCAGGGCTCCCACACTTCCTGATGTGATTTTTAGAGATGGGTTGAGCTTCTCTGAAACTTTGTGGACTGGAAGAATCTCTTAGCCCCACCCATTCCCCAGGCTTAGCAAAGATATCAGCTTCCATCTGCTTAAAAATGATGCCCTGAGCAGCCTCTCGGTATTCCCGGCCCTCGTTGGATTCCATACATCAAAGGTTGAAGGATCACACACCCCATTAGCTGCAGAGTTTAATTTCCCTCCGGGTCCGGTACTTACAATGAAGCTACAAAGGCAATTACCACCTTCCCCTCCACCGACAACCTGCTCAGATCAATAACAGCACGTTGCCAGGATCCACCTCATCTGTCAGGAGACTCGGGGCCACCCAGGACCCATCGCAGCTCTCCTTACTGGGTGATGGGAGAGAAAGTTTGATATACCTTCTGAGGTTCCCCTGTCTCTGTCCTCGGGTTTGTAGCCTGAAAGTCCAGGGCTAATTGAGCTGGAAATATCACTAATTAAAACCCACCCCATGGATAATCAAGAGCCAACCTTGACCTAGACTTTGAAGGCACAGCTAGGTAAGGAGTCAGGCGTGGTCCACACATCCATGAAGGCACATTCGGAAACCTGGGATGATGGCATGAGCCTCCTGGTGTAGTGAGGACCGGTGACATTGGGGTAAGGCTGGAAGGAAGGGAAAGGAGGAGCCATTTTCAAATCTAGGAAAGTCATTCCAGCTCAGAGAAGCGAAGAGTGTGAAAACCCTGAGCTGAGAATGAACTTGAAGAAGAGAAGAGAACTTGTAAGAACCACCCAAGTGAAGTGGGCAAGGGCTGTACATGAGGCTGGGGGTCTTGGGGCGACACAAGGGCCTGGGATGGCATTCTGGGTGCCGGGTGGGTCCAGAAAGGGTTTCTGTAAGCAAGAGGCTTGGCAGAGCTGGTGGCGATGTTATGGTTTGAATGAAATGTCATCCACAGGCAAATGGTTTGAGTGGGGTTTTCTTCCCCCCACAGCTAGTGATATAATTTCTGGGGGCTGTGGAATCTTCAGGAGGTGGGGGCTGGTTGGCGGAAGTAGATCAGGGGAGGTGGGCCTTCAAGGGCTGTGCCTCCCTTCCCTCTCTGTCTCCACCATATACCCCCTCCACCACGCCTCTCCTGCCATGATGGACAGAAACCTTCAGGAAGCGTGAGCCAGGGGAAACCTCTTCTCTTTCAGTTGTATTTGCCACGTGTTTGGGACTGCACCTGCGCTCCTGTTGGAGTTCACTTCTCCTTGCTGCACCAGGAACCAGACCAAAAGCAGCTTGTGGAGGAATGGATTTATTTTGGCTTATAGACTCGAGGGGAAGCTCCAAGATGGCAGGGAAAACATGGCATGAGCAGAGGCTGGAATCACCTCCTGGCCAACACCAGGTGGACAACAGCAGCAGGAGAGTATGCCCAACACTGGCAAGGGGAAGATGGCTCTAACCTCCATAAGCCCACCTCCAACAACACACCTCCAACAAGGTTCCAATTCCAAAACTGCCATCAGCTGGGGATCGAGCATTCAGAACATAAGTTTATAGAGGACACCTGGATCAAAGCACAACCCCCTGTCTCCCTGGTCACGTGTCACCATCACTCGCCTCAACTTCTGAAACCAAAGTCTTCCAAACTTCAAATACTGGCACTGGAAAGTTTTAGCTTTCTGGGCTGGCGAGATGGCTCAGGGGTTAAGTCGCTTCCTACATCAGCATGAGGGCCTGAGGAGAGGGGCCTGAGGAGAGGGGTCTGAGACTGAAGAGCCAATGTAAACAGCTGGGTGTGGCCATGCGTGCCTGTAACCCAACCCTGCAAAGGGGAACAGAGACTTGAGAAAAATTACAGGAGCCCCACAATCGGTAAAAAGACTCCGGCTCAAAACAAGGCCAGGTGGAAGAATGACGGAGCCAGACATCTGAAGTTCCACTCTGGCTGTGGCAGGTGAGTGTACAGGGCCACAGCGGGCACAGACATGTGCAGACGCCACACTCATGGCGGGGCGGATTTTACATCATTTTGGATTTCAGACTTTTGGATTAGGCTGTTAACCTGTAAAGTCTATGACAGGGTTCCCACATTTGGGAGAGTCTGAAATCTTCAACCCCGCATCTCTAGCCCTGTGGCTAAGGGACACTCTTGTGTTGATTCCCGTCTCCGTCCCTCTTCTGGGGACACTGCGATTATGGCATTGACAAATTCCACGCATCCGGACCTACACACAGCCTCGGGTCTCCACAGCCAAACTGTCCTTGGCCTCTGAGGCAGTATCCTACCTCCCATGTGCCAAGGAGGACGCCAGGCAGAAGTGACTCTGCTCTGGGCTAGTGGGGGACATCTGCTGAGTGAAGAACCTTAGCATGGGACCTGGGAGAGGAGTGGGGATGAGACCTGGGGGTTGGCACCTTGAGCATCCGGATGCCTGGGGGCTTATGTCTGCAGAGTTGCTGGGCAGACTCCCAGCAGCCCGAGGGCTTGGTTGTGCCTCCTTCCATGCATTCAAGCTCCAAGTGCCTAGCTTGAAGCCCCCCCCGAAGCAGCCAGGCTAATGCTGGACTTCTCAGGGGGAGCAATGCTTCCCAGAATTCTCCACGTGGCCACAGTGGGACCTGATTTGATGATATACTTTGACCAGCTTCCCTGGCCATTTCTATTTCTGTGTTTGGATCACAAAATGGGCAAGGGGGGACTCAAAAATTCGGGTTAATGTGCTTTTTGGGGGAGGAAGTTTATACAAAAAGAAATGTGCTTCCCAGCAAACTCGACCATGCGGTTTGGAGGTTCATAGACCCAATAGGAAGGAGCTTTGACTTCAGTGCGTTTCCAGAGTTCCACGGTGGGACATGTGGCCCCCGGAGCAGCAGTGTGAGGATGCAGGGGCTTTGAGAGCTGGTAGTGCTGATGGGTTAACGCTATTTGCCATGCAAATGGGTTCCTTATCCAGGGACCTGGGATCCTGGTCATAGGCTGGGTGTCCCCTCTCTCTTCTGTGGGTGCTGTGCCTTCTGCCTCCCCTGTCAGATGCCATAATGAGAAGTGCCTCACCAGGGTGGGGGTCCCTCTACCCTGGACATCCCAGCCTCAGAAGGAACGGGGTGGGGGAGACATCATTTTCTTTGTCGTCCACGCTGTAATTTGTTCAACACACATTTTGGCACATGTGATCGGTGGACACTTTGACATTCACGTCACTGAGTCCTCAGGGTGTTCCTAAAAAATGTGGCAGGAAACACATTTCATGGATGAGAAAGTAATTGTCATGGTGGTGAGGACGAGGATTGGATCTGTTAGAAAGATCCAGAAGTGGAGGGAGATGGAGATGGAGCTACTGTACAGGAAGCGTCGAGTCTGTTCAGGTCCTGAAAAAACAAGAGCTGTGCTTTCTTCTGCAGGTTCCTCACCCACTCTGGGCTTCAGTTTCCTTACCTGGAAACTGAGACAATTTCAGCGTAACCATCTGGGCTTCCTATGAGGGTTTAATTTATATATAACCTTATCCAAGTGTCTAGAAGGTCAGCGTCCAGTACATCAGCAATGACTAGTCACCATTATTATTGATTGCCATCACACTGACTGCCATAATGGAAAAGAACTTCTGTTTTTGTTATTTTCAGGTAGGGTCTGGCTCTAGCCCAGGCTGACCTAGAATTCACTATGTCGTCTCAGAGTGGCCTTGAACTCATGGTGACCCTCCTACCTCTTGCCTCTCGAGCTAGGATTAAAGGCGTGCACCATCATGCCCGGCCAGACCTGGCTGTTTCAAAGTCCAAGGTGACATGGGACAGATGGAAGTTTGGAAAGGAGGAAGAGAAGGAAGTAAAGACAGAGCTGTGAGTGGGTGGCATGTATCTGCGGTGTGGTATATAGAATAGGAGAGGGGGTCCGAGGTCTGCTTCACAGGCTTACACTTCACCTTGCTGGAGGTGAACTTGATCTTCTGGCAACAGTGAAGAGTGGACCTGTGTCTTCCTGTTCAGAGTACTTTGGGTGCTGAGATTAGGGTTTATGTGGTTGAATGGGCATGTGTGTGGGGGTGGGGTGGGGATAAGAAGCAGGAACCACTGTCCTGACCATGATGAGCAATATTGGATAGAGAAAAAGAACCACTCAAAAGGGGCCAGGAGATGGCTCAGCCGGGAAAGTGCATCCTTGGAAAGCAGGAGCACCTAAAATTGGATCACCCACATTCACATAAAAGCCAGGAAGGCTGCCATATGCCAGCACCCCCAGCACTGGGAAGGTAGAGACAGGCAATCCCTGGTGCTCCCTGGCCAGCCAGTCTAGTCAAATCTGAACTCCCAGTGAAGCGAGACCAGCCATTGAGGATGACCCCTGGTATCAATCTCTGGCCACCACACCCATTTACGCTCACCTGTACACATATGAACATACACGCATACACACAGCCGTCTACATATACACGAATTTTTTTTAAAGAACCATAAAGAAGCCCACAGGACCAGGAGGAATATCTCAGCCTGCCTTAGGGACATGCCAGCTGCATCCAGCTCCGGGGTCAAGAATTGTACGTTGTCTTGGGCAAATCAAAGAAGAGCTCCTGGACTGGAGAGATGGCTCAGTGGGTAAGGTGCTCCTCTGCAAAGCCTAATGATCTGGGTTCGATTCCCCAGTACCCATGTAAAGCAAGATGCACAAAGTGGCACATGCATCTTTATTTGCAATGGCAGGAGGCCCTGGTGAGCCCATTCTCTCTCTCTTTCTCTGCTTGCAAATAAATAAATATTTTTTTTAAAAAAAGAAGACCTCCAGGGAAATGCATTGTGGGAGGAGCATCAGGTCTCTACTTGGTTCTTCCAGGTCCCAACTATGCCTTGGGCCTTGTCAACACCCTTCTCTGGGCTATGGATTTCTCCCCTGGACTTCAGGGAAGCACACGTTTCTCACAGGTGGACAGACAAAGTGAGCTGACATGTTTGGAGCACAAGACAGAGATAGATATTAACAGTGACAGTCATGTCCCCCAGTTTCTTGATCAAGCCGCATGGATGTCCCTCTCTACCTGGAGTCTCTCTCATGGGGTTTTCTCCACATCTGATTCCTGGTCTGGGCTGTTCTGTGAACCTGGATTTGCTCAAAGCCTGGGCTGCTCTTCATGAAGGTTGTGATGTAATTCTAGGACAGGGAAACCTCCTGACCCAACTCCAGCATTGTGCAGGGACCTCCCCTCACCCCAGATGTGGCTCCATGAAGGGTGGGTTATAAGAATGAAGGCATGGGCTGGAGAGATGCTCAGCGGTTAAGGCACTTGCCTCCAGTGCCCAAGGTCCCGGGTTCAATTCCCCAGGACCCATGTAAGCCAGACCCACAAGGTGGTGGCCCTGGTGCGTTCTCTCTCTCTCTCTCTCTCTCTCTCTCTCTCTCTCTCTCTCTCTCTCTCTGTGTGTGTGTGTGTGTATGTGTGTGTGTCTCTGCTTAAAATGAATAAATAAAATATAAAATAATAAAATAAATAAGAATGAAGGCATGGGCCTCAGTATACCACAGACCACCAAATGGGGAGATGGAGACCTTCATTGTTTTCTTATTAATTTTTAGTTAGCATGCAAAATACTAGCCACCTTCACTACTGTCCCCTATTTTCCTCCTGCTGTTCTCCTTCCTCCCTCTAAACAGCCCCCCTTCTGCCTTCATTTAATTATACATTTATGGCCATATTTAAATCTAGACTCTGCAGAAGAATAAACATGATGTTTGTTTTTCCTCCCCCTCTCTCACTCCCCCATTCTTTATTTATAACTCTTCCTCCGCCCCACATCATACTTTATTTTCTTTGATTTCCTTCATACACACACACACACACACACACACACACACACACACACACACATATATATATATATATAGCTTTATTTATGTTGTCTTGTTTGTGTGTATGGTGTGGTGTGCATGGTGGATACGACCCTGTGGTGTCCTGTGTGTTTGCCTGCAGCGGGGACTTAGCCTGCAGTGGCCAGAGTGGAATGTTTGTGGGGTGTCCGTTCTATAGCTTTTCTGTTTTCAAATGTTTTCAGTGTTTGAGCCAGAGGCCCTTACTGATATGATGGGTGATTCCCTGGTCTCTGCTTGCCTTTTCAGGACTGGAGGTACAGGTGCGTGGTGGCCATGGCTAGCTGTATATGTGGGTTCTGGAGATTCGAACTCGGGCAGTTTCAGTTCCAGATCCCCTCCCCAGACCCTCATGCTTGTGCCGGAAGTGCACTTTACCACCAAACCATCTCTTTAGCCCTATAGAAAGATACACACACACATATATATATTATATATATATATATATATAGATAGATAGATAGATAGATAGATAGATCAGTATTTCACGTGAGGAAAAGAACCTGTGATATTTGTCTTTCGGAGTCTGTCTTATTTTGCTAAACATGTTGATCTCCAGTTCCTCCATATTCCTATGAAGGACATAATTTCAAATTCCTTATGTCTGAATCATGCTCCGTTGTGTATATACAGCTGATGGAGACCGAGGCTGTTTCTACAGCGTGCCCTCGGGAATGGTGCTGCTGTGAACACGGATGGAAGCTGGCGGAGAGAGCTTTCCTTGTGTGCAGGTAGGTCTGTGTGGCGTGCATCTCAATGTATGTGCCCATGAGGCTGAAGGTCTATCTATGTGCAGTGTCTTCCTCATTTTGTCCAGTGTTTTAATACTGAACTTGGAGTTTGGTCACCTACCTTGGAGATCTGTCTCCTCCTTCCCAGCGCTGGGACCATAGGCGAGTGCAGCCACGGCTGGCTTTCACATGAACACTGAGGATCTGAACTCAGGTCCTCAGGCTTGTGTGACTGAGCCATCTCCCCAGGCACAGATCTTTCTCTCTCCTTTTGAATTAGCTGAACAATGACCATGGCGACTTACAGGAAAGCAAAGGTTGGAAGCGGGAGCTGTCCGCGGTGCTGAAACACTCACTTTATGTCACACGTGCCTTTCCCTGTGTGGGGACCCCACCCTGATCTAGTCTGTGATCTTCACCGAGAACCTGACTCTTCCTCTCATTGAATAGTATCCGGGCTCTGGCACGTGTTCTGCGCTTTCGAACAAAGCCAACACACACCCCTGTGGCCACTCTAGTCTCCCTGGCTGGCACATACCGGGCAGCTGGAATTCCTGCCTTGGCATCCAGTGTTTAATCCTCAAACCCTGCCAGACATCCAGCCATGCTGGGCACACATGGACTGGAAGGTCTCTTTACCAAAGGCTTTTTTCACCATGAAGGAGATGGTGGGGAACAGAGAGACCTGGGCTGAACCATGCCTTCCAACTGAACAAATGTGCACTTCGGGCAAATGGTGAGAGCTCTCTGGGTCAGCTTCTAGAATTTGGCTGGCTGGCTTTTGGGAAGTCTTCAGTGACACTTCAGTGCCAAAGAAATGCTGCCTCTGCGGTCACTATTTTTGTCTCAGTCACCTGTAGGTTCCAGAAGGACATAGTCACTGGGTATTTATTCCATCAACTATATTTCCTATGAGAACATGACCACTGGGTCTGCTGTATTTATTGTTCTCTGAGTAGCTCTTTTGTCAGAAAGGATTCCTGAGTAGCATTTGAAGGGTCCTTCCAGCCTCTACTAGTACTCACCAGATGAGCACACGCTGAGCATCTATTGTGTGCTAAGTGGAGGACCAGGCATGTCCTTGATCCCAGAGAGTGAGACGAGGAAAGCAGTCAGGTGGGTACAGTGATGCCTGATATGGTAAGTTCTATTACTGGCCCCTGCGTGGGTGTCTGTAGCAGCTCAGAAGACAGGCACTGAACTCCAGCCCAGGTCTAGCTGCTGAAGGAAGAGAGGGAAAGATTCCTGGAGGAGGTGCTTTCTAAGCATCAAGGGAAATTGGAGGGGAGACACAGCTGTGACCATGGCTTGAGTGTATAAAGGGAAGTGTCTACTTGTAAGTCACAGCTGAAGCCCGAAGGGAGCAGAGATGCCAAGAAGCCCGGAGAAAAATCTAAGTGGTATCATAGGTCACGTTAAAGTGTTTGACTTGGTCCCAAGGGAAACTCTGCGGGTGTAATCAGTAGAATGGTTCGGTCTGAAGGAATTACATTCTGGAAGACTAGTGTGTTGTCCATATCTGGGGGTGGGGATGGAGTAGGAGAAAGGGAGTTAAGACCCAGGCAAGGGTAATGGGCGATGCACCAGAGCTAGGTCTATATGACATGAACAAAAGAATCAAGTTCAAGTTTCTCTATAGGAAACCGGATGTCTAACCAAGACAGAAGGAGGTGGGGAGGGTGGTCTGATATTCCCCATTTTGGACACACCGATTTTGGGGTGCCTGGGGTATCTAAATAAATATATAAGTGCCCAGAGCTTAGAAGACACGTTCCGATGGAAGACAGTAGAGTTAAGATGCAAAGGACCCCGCTGCTGTTCTCCTCCCCTCGCTCCTCCCCTCGCTCCCCAAAGCATCTTTCTCTTTACTGAACTCTTTGAGCTTGTTGGTGCCACACAATTAGTTGCTTAATTGCTCTCTAATTGGTATGTGCCTTAGCCTGTCTCGCTAGACAAAGCCGCATCTCCCAGAGGGCAGAGGGCTTCTTATCAGCCCTCCCAGGCCGCCCCTGGGTACCACACAGTATGTGTGTTGGGGCGGGAGTAGAGGTGCTGATGAAATGCCCGAGCCCAGGAGGTAGGAGTGGTCAGCTGGGTCTCCCATGGTCACTCTCAGCCTCAGTTTTTCCATCTGTGGAATGGGAATCCTCCACCTGCCTCCAGCCCAGCCTGTGACCCCTTAGGGATTTGTGCTCCCTCCGAAGGGCTGGAGTGGGGCTCATGAGACTCCAGCACCCAGTCCTACATCACGATGGCAGGAAACAGAAATAAAACCAAAAAGAAACCCATGCGAGCAAAGCCAGTGTTTTGTGTGAGGCCTGGCAGGCGAGTCTGGAGGATTGCCGTGAGATCACACAGCCAAACAAATCACTTCTCCAAGTGCTTCTTGGGGGAATTACGGCTCCTGGAAATGAAACAAACAGATTATTAAAAAAAGAGCTCCCCATTGGGAGAGAAGCAGTATTTACAAGAGAAGATGTGCCTAGCCGGACCTCTAATTGCCGTTCATTATCTCATATTGATTTAATTAGCTGCTGTGCTGTGCTCTGAACGGCTGCCACCCCAGCGGGGGCCGGGCAGAGAGGAGTTCCATTGACCCAGCGGCCTCCGCCATGACTCAGGATCCTCTCTGTCCTCCCCAACACAGGGTCAGCTCGAGGGTGTCTGAATGGTGGTGGCCGGTGGCTGGAGGCGGCCAGCCACGTCTGAAGCCTTGTGGGCATTTCTGTCTCACAAGCCTCGGCCCTCTGGCTGCGAGGAGCTAATTAGCTACAGCAATTAGTATGCCTTCCTAATGTGGAATGAGTGTCTTGGAGCTTGGAGTGAATGGCTATGTGGGGGCCCCCGGCTGGCTGTGGATTGGGGACAGGCGTAAGCGCGGAGGACATCCAGGCCCCTGATGGGTGACTCATGCATCTCCTGCCAGGTTGCCACATCAGTGTCCAGCTATTTGATGCCATTGACCTCTCTGCCCCCCCCCCCGCCCACCCCGACCCAGCAAGACCAGCCACACAGACATTTCCAGGCGAGGCAGGGAGGTGATTAACCGCTTGCTCTACTGGGTGGTTGGGACCAATTGTTTTAAAGATTTGGGGTTTATAATTACAAGAGATTAATGGGGGAGTCTGTAATCAGGTTTAAGTGGTTGCTAATTGCTCTTTTAACATATCTGTGTCCAAGCAAGAGAGCCAGTAAGAGCAGTGCATACATGAGCACCAAGCACTGGTACAGAATGCCCGGCGCATGGCATTGTGTCCCTCCAACCCTCCCTGGTGCATCGTGTTGGGGCCATCATGGTAATACAGGTCCAGTTCTGGGTACAGTACACAGTGGATGGAGACGGGGCCCTGTCCTTCAGCACCTTGTATGGTAGGACATGTCTTGGGGACATGGAGGTCTCACAATTCCTCCAAAGGCATCTGAAGCTATCACACCTATGGGCACATGTCTAGGCCCTTGTCCAGGGATTGGGGGCAGGTGTGAGTGATGTCAGCAAGGCCACATGCCCTCGGAAGGGGTCACAGGGACAAATTTGTTTGGTGAAGAACCGATCCTAGTTTTTTAAAAAATATTTTATTTAATTAAGAGAAAGAGAGAGAGAGAGAGAGGCAGGCAGAGAGAGAGAGAGAGAGAGAGAGAGAGAATGGGCACACCAGGGCCTCCAGCCACTGCAAATAAACTCCAGACACATGCGCCCTCTTGTGCATCTGGCTGTATATGGGCACTGGGGAATCGAAGTCTGGTCCTTCTGCCTTGCAGGCAAACGCTTTAACCACTAAGCATCTCTTCAGCCCCCAATCCTAGTTTTGAACAGGCTGCAGGAAAATATTCTGAATGAGGGAGCTTATTTCCACTGTGTGCACACTGAGGGAATGCCTCACGCCCCCTCTTTGAGAGCCGAGGGACTTCCGATTTCCTGTTATAATGTGGTCAGAAAAACCTGCAGTGCAGCGTGGGAATGGGGACAGTAGGTTCCATTTGTCTCACATGGTTTGCACATGTTAGTAATGGTTGTGCGAGCTACTTCATTGGGAAAAAAAATCTAGCAAATAATTCTCCTTTGGAACATGGTGGTAGCCAGTGTACCCGTTCCATGCTGTCTTGAGGATGCAATGAGATAAAACATCTCCTTGAGAGGCAACCAAAAATTTATTTTATAATTATCAGCATTTCCTGTAGCAGAACAGGGCTCCTTTGGGTGGATCAAGGGAAAAGTGGGAAGGTATGGGCAGAGCAGACAAATGCCCAGGGCACCCTTCCAAGGGCCTATGGCCTTGCTGTTATCACCATCAAGCCCACCCCCAACCCCTGGACAGTGGTTTAGCTCCTGGACATGCAGCATGAAGTATGGAGGACGTCCGTCCAGGAGATGTGGGTCAGACTTCCAAGCTCCACCCAGTCCTGCATCCCAGCCTCTCGCTGGTCCCAGGCTATGCAGAAATCCAGCCCATGGCTCTGGTTTAATTAGCTGGCTGATAGTGTCCCGTGGGTTATACACTCCACATCTGCAGACCCGGGGGAGTGTGCTGTCCCCACCCTCCCACTTCTGGCTGTGCAGTTGGGAAGCCTTCACCCATTTGAGTTTGGATAAAATCTCTCTTCTGTGCTCAGCAGTAAGCTCTCCTCCTCCTCCCCTACCCCCCTCGCAGGGCCTCCTAGGTCTTCTCCCCATTGCTTCTTTTCCAATTGAATTAGCTCTAATATTTTTTGATGGAAAAAGTGTTTGCTTTATCTCTGGCGCTAAGTGTCCTAATTGCTTCCTTCGTCTTGGGTAATACTCTTTCATTTAGTGGCTCCCCACGTTCTTAGCACCAGCCCCAGCCATGTTTATTTCTTGTTTTTTTTTTCTCTCTCTCTGTAGTGATAATACTGAGCTTGGTGGGGACCCTGGTTGACTTGGGGCTCCCTCGGATGTCTCTCAACCTCCTTCTGTGTATTTATCTTCCCTCTCTCCCTTCTTCCTCTGGCGGCTCCTTCTCTCACCCCCTCCTTTCCTGGGAGAATTTAGACACAAGAAGAGAGATGATTCCATGACAACTCAGAGAGGCAGCTGGTGCCCAGCGTCTCTGATTGTCCCCATCATGTCCCCACCTGCAATGACTTCCTTCCTCCCTCCCTGAGTGACATTAACCCAGGGTTTCCTCAAGTATGTGAGCCCCAGGAGTTTATGGTCAGAGGAGGAGAAGAGAGGCACCTATGTCAAGTAAATGGGATAATGCTGTGTGTTTTTTGGGGGGCACCTGAGGTTCCAAGGTGTGCAGTAATGTTGTATGTTGAGCTCTGCTTCGTCTAAAGATTTCAGAAGGCAAGGGCTCCTTTGAATCACTGTGACCACAGAACTCAATGGAAACCACTGATAGGAAGAAAGATTGATTTGTGGTTCATGGTTTCTGAAAGGCTCAGTCCATAGTGGTTGGGGAAGGACTGGTGATGTGGTTCAGCTCCCTGTGTCAGGGAATGTGTGATGTGGAGCTGTTTCCTCTCATTGAAGCAATTCTTCCTGGCTTGTGAAAGTCACAGGAAACTTACCAGACTCAGATGGCCCTGGGGTAGAACAGACTCTTCAGTAGAGCTGCCTGCAAATTGCACAAGACATTCCAACCAGGTAGCTTTAGTGAACTGTCACTGGGGGTGAGGTGTGCTTTTCACCTACACTTCTGTGGTGTTTTGGTTTTTTGGTTTTGGTTTTTTTGAGGTAGGGTCTTGCTCTAGCCCAGGCTGACCTGGAATTCACTATGTAGTCTCAGGGTGTCCTTGAACTCACAGCAATCCTCCTACCTCTGCCTCCCTGTGTGCTGTCACCCATGCTTCTTTCTGTTTGTAGTCCCAATAAATCCATTAGTTCCCCAAGCTGGACTTGGGATCACTTCTTTGATCTGTGGGAGCCCTCGTTATCAGAAGCAGCTTTCCCAGGAGAAGTAAGATAACAGCATGTAGCCTGGGTGGTGGACAGCAGAGTGGACCAGGATGCTGGTGGCCATTGGCCGCTCCACCAGCTAAGCTCCGCCTCTTAAAGGTCCCACTGCTTCCCAAGTAAAGCAATAAGGCAGGAAAGAAACTTCCAGCACATAAGCCTGCAGGGGGACATTTTATATTCCAGCCATAAGTGCTGAGTTTCTCCAGCCACCCAGGCGCTCAGAGTTCACACACCCAGGCCTTCATCAGCATCTGGCCTGCTATTTTCTGCCCTCCCTCTTGGCCAGCTGAAACCAGTTTCCAAAAGTCCTCTGTATAATGCCGGTCTAGACTTCCCAAGTTCCTCACTCAGCAGGAACTAATTGGGCCACTGTGTGCCCAGAGGAGATGCATTTTGAACTGTTAGTGAGTTTCACCCTCATCTTCAAAGACCTCTGGGGTGGTGCCTGTCTGAATTCCCTAAGGGCAGGGGCTGTGGTGGGATGTACTGCTCTGAAGGAAGACCCAAGTTCAAATCCTGGGGGGGGGGGGGGGTTGAAGCAGAGTCACAATCTAGCCCAGGCTAACCTAGAACTCACTCTAGCCTAGGCTGGCCTTGAACTCACTGTGAGCCTAGTACTTCAGCACCCAAGTGCTGGAGTTAAAGGTGTGCACCACCAGACCTGGGAAATTCCAATTTTGTCATCAATGGCTGATCCTTCCTAGGGCTCTTGACTAATCTGTGTGTCCTGGAATGGGCATGCACACCTGTCAAACAGGATTGACGGTGCCCTCCCTCCAGATAGTGCAAGAATTGACCAGGACAGTGTCCTTGGCATATGTGTGGCGGGCAGGGGACTTCTGATCTTACCGTCTAGCTTGCTTGAGGCAGGGTCTCTTGGTGGTCAGGGCTGTGAGCTCCAGGCTGGCTGGCCCACAGGCTTCCTGGATTCTCTGGTTCCCTGCTCCCTTCTTGCTCCGGGAGGGCTGGGATTACAAATGCTTGCTACTTCGTCTGGCATTTACATGGGTTCTGGGGATCACTGCGTCATCATGTTCTCCCAGTGAGGATTTTCCAGAAGAGCTCTCTCCCAGCCCGACGATTTCTTCACTCAAAGTAAGCCGTTGAAGTCCTCCGGGTGGATGTGGCTACATGCTTTCTGACTGCCTACTGACAGGGATGGTTACTAAGTTCAATGATCTGCTGCGTCCCCAGCCAGCTGGTCTTGCTCCTGGCTCCAGTGTGTAGATACGGAGGCTCCCAGCTGCAACTGAAGCCCAGTCTGACCCCCAAGTCCAAGCCATTGTCCTCATGGACATTGTCATACAGAAGTCCAGAGTTCTTCCCTTCCCCAGCTGCTGTCCTAGAGGCTCTGTGTGTGTGTGTGTGTCAAGGAATGAGTGACCACCAGACCCTAAAATTGGCAGGAAAAGGAAGTTGAAGTCTGTGATGCCCACACTCAGGGACGTTAGAGTCAACATGGAGAGCATCCCCCTTGACCTGTCCCAGCAAGACCATCCGGGTGACTTCCTGAACCACACCAGCCCTCATCGACACACATGGACTTAATACTTCTTACCAAGTGTTAAATGAAGCAGCTCACACCCAGGATGGGGAACGCTCACCATCTTCCCTCTTCTCATCTGGGTTCCATCCTCGGAGCTGCAGTCCAATAAAGACTCTTCTCATTTGTGTTCCGGGATGTGTTTGGATGAGCAGAGAGGCCGTCTGACTGCATGCCAGTGTTCTGTTGATTTAAGGACTCCGTGTGCCTGTCACCTCGAAGAAGAAGGCACTGCGCATTCCAAAAAGTATCCTCCTGGTCCAAAAGCCATTAATCACCCTCTGTAATTAAATAACACAGCAACCTGTAATTAGGGTATTGATTTGTTGTTTTAATTGTTTCGAGCTGCCCCTAGCCCAGCCTGTGACCATCATGAGGGATAAGCACCCGTCCATCCTGCTCACAGAGGACTCCCTCATGGCTCCCCGCACAGAGAAGACTTAATAAATGCTGGCTGAACAGAGGAATGAGTGAGGAGAGCGGTTCACAGCCAAGTTTCTCCCAGGTGTCCTAGCGGTTCAAGAGAGGGGTTGGTAGTTAGCAAGGGAACTCAGTTGTAATGATGATTTGTACATCTGGCCCGTGCTTCGTGGTTTAGACAGAGCTGAATACTGATGAGCGAGCGAGAGGGGAAAGCGGGTGATGTTTGGTGGTAAGTGACTGCCGTGCTGTGGTGGAGGCGATGCTGGTGGTGGTAGTGGTGATGAGGATGAGGAGGGGGATGACTGTGGTACCGATGATGGCGATGTCAGTCAAGGCAGTGGTGAAAGTATGATGGTGATCATGACAATTGTCCTGAGGGCGATAAGAGAGAAGGTGATAGTGTGATGGATTGAACGTCAAGTGTCCCCCTGTGATGGCTATGTCTCGTTGTCAACTAGACCTGTTTAGCCATCTTCGGTGGATCTCTGAGGATGGTCACAGGAAGCCAGGCAGGGTGGAAGGAGTCTCAGGGGAGCTGGAAATGAACACCCCTTCCTGGGAGGGCAGAGCAGGAAGGAAATTCCAGAGACCCAGGGAGTCAAGAAGTCTGGGAAAGGGTTGCAAGACCCCGTCCTAAGGCGATATAAAGGGGGAGAAAATCTCTCTGTGCCCCTGCCTATTTGCTGGTGTGTGTGGTGTTGGTGATGAGTTTCTCTTTCTGCTTGGGCCTGTGAAAGGGCGCCAGCCTCTTTCACCATTATGGAACTTCCCCTGGATCTGAAGTTTCAACAAATCATTTCCTCCCATAAACTGTGCCTGGCTTGGAGGTTCATCCCAGCAGTGTATCTCTGACTATGACACCCCTGTAGCCTCATGTGTTTGTGATTAAGCCTCATACTTGACCCTCAGTGAAGCTTCTGGGAGGTAGGGCCTTGCTGGAGGAGATGTGTTACTGGGGGCGCAGGTCTTGGGGTTCAGAGCAAGTTTATTCTTGCTGCATCTTCCCAGCTGTTGTGACAGGGTGTGATGCCCAGCCTCTGCTCCTGCTATGTGTTCGTTGCCATGATGCAACTTTCTCTCAAAACTGTAGCCGAATTAAACCCTCTCCTTCCATCATCCAGAAGGTCAGATGTTCTTCCCCAGCATTGAGATGATAAATGTTACAGATAATGATGATGGTGACGGTTGTGATGTTGGTGGTGGTCATGGTGGTCATGGTGATGACGGTGGCAATACCATATCTTGACCTTATGTTATATGAGAGCTGTTTTCTATGCATTAATGTCACATGGTTCTTACACCAATTCTACACTCACTCCATTTTATGTATGAGGAAACAGGGTTCAGAGCATTTCCCTGGTATTGTAGTCAGCCACACGCCGCTGGGATGAATCTCCAAACCAGGCATAGTTTATGGGAGGAAAGGATTGATTGAAGTTCCATCATGGTGAAAGAGCTCGGCACCCTTTCACAGGTCCAAGCAGAGAGAGAAAAACCCATCACCAATTCTACATACACAAGCAAAACAGGCAAGGGAGAAGAGAGAAATTTCCTTCCCCTTACGGAAGGATCTTGCAATCCTTTCCAGACTTGTTGGCTTCATGAGTCTCTGGAATTTGCTTTGTGCATGGCCATCCCAGGAAGGGATGTTCATTTCCAGCACCCCTGAGCTTCCTTATATCCTTCCCCCTATGGAGAGGGCTGCCTTCTTCTGAGCTATCTCAGAGACCCACCCAAGATTACTAAAAAGGTCAAGTTGACAACAAAACATAACCATCACACCCAGCATCACCAGGAGATCAGGGTACATCTCTAATATTTCTCTTAACCATGAAGTTCTAATGACTTCCTGGGACCACAGTCTCTGTTTATCCCTCCAAGCACACAACAAGGCTTAACCATTAGAACTCTTGTACAAACAACAGAAGTTGGAAGAGAGAAAATATGTAGGTCCCTAAGCCAAGAAGAGGCAGGCTAGGATCAGCACCCTCCGGATGCTATCACGAATACCATCCCTTCCCCTTATGGGGAGATGGCTCAGAAAACTCAGAGGCCTTGAAACACAGAAAAACATACTTGGGTCTTAATTCCAGCATTCCTTCTTACCCTCCATGGGATCCTCGGATGGGGAGGAAGGAGAGGGAGTGATGAGATTTTTGATACAGGTATGATGAATGAACCACAGAGCTCAGCTGTTAGGCTCTGTGAATGTAGCTGCATCTCCAAGCACTGGACAATCCATTGGTCAGTTTCATGTTTGACACTAATACCTTGGAGGCCCTCTGAAGCATCCGATGGTCCCCAAGCAGCAGCAGGAAAGGCTCTACTAAAACACCAAGGAGGCCAGGCCTCATCGTGCACATCTTTCATCCTTGAACTTGGGAGACAGAGGCAGGAGCATCGCTGTGAGTTTGAGACCATCCTGGGACTACAGAATGAGCTCAAGGTCATCCTGGGCTAGAGTGAGACCCTGCCTCAAAACAGAACAAAACAAAACACACACCAAGGAGGGTTGGTATTTGAAGGCCAGGCTTCCTCACGCTCCTTGGCTGACATCAGAAAAGGCCTCTCTCTCACTGCTTTGGGCACGAGGCTCATCTTTCAGCCCAACGGACTCCATTTCTCTCCTACCCCAGGGCTTTTGCTACATCTTTCCTCTGCCAGAAACCAGCTTCCTTCTAACTGAGGAAGAAGTCAGCTCACATAGCATGTGCACAGATAAGCCTCCCTCCCTCCTCATCTAATGAAGTGCTCTCCCTCCCTTCCAACATTCTTTTTTCCTTTATTCTACTAAATTACTTATTGGGTTTAATCAGTTCTTCATATCCAGATGGAGGTATGTGCCCTTTGGAAGCTGGACCGGGGCCCCAATGACCACACAAATGACCAGAAAAATATAAATAAACAAATAAATACAAAGACAAGCATTAAATAGATGTCAATGTGAGGATGCACCAAGTTAAAAAAATCCTTCTGGACTGGAGAGATGGCTCAATGGCTAAGGTGTTTGCCTGCAAAGCCTAATGACCTCAGTTCGATTCCCCAGTGCCCATACAGAGCCAGATACACAAGGTGGCCCATGCATCTGGAGTTCATTTGCAGCAGCTGGAGGCCCTGATAGGCACATATTCTATCTCCGTCTCTGTCTGTCTGTATCTGCTTGTAAATAATAAATAAATAAATAGAATCCTTTATCTTGCCGTGGGTGCTCTGCTGTGGACAGACTCTGACCCTGTCTCCTGCAGGAGATACCAGTCCCAGGCCCCGTGAGTCACTGAGAGGTCTGATAAGTGGCCATCCCTGTGGGCTGACACCAGATCTTGTTTCTCCACTCTGCCAGCAGCAGAGAAGGGAGCTGAGTCCACATCCGAAGGGGCCAGTGGGGATGGACATCCCAGCCTAGCCACACTGTTTCTGGAAGAATCCACCTCATTTTCTTGTTTCTCTCCAATTATGAAATCTACTATCAATCTTTTCTAAAGATGTTTCTCTGGATAAAAAAAAGTATAAAACCACATTTCCCAGATCTGGGACCATAGTAGTTTGTGCAATTATAACCCAACACATCACAGAAGTCAGATGGGCCTTTGCTGCCTGAATAATTCATCAGTCATTTTCCTGGCAGGACCTAAGGCCCTTTGTATTTAGGAGACAAAAAAATTAAGTTTACATTGCTTGATTAAAAATTCAGAAGTTTAAGGGCAAGTGAAAAAAAGGGAGCTGTGAGTTGTATCATCACAAAATCGACAGAAATAAATCAAGTATTGAAAGAAGCAACAAAAATGTATTGAAAAAGAAAACAGTGAGAGAAAATAGCTTGTTTTTTTTAAAAAGATTTTTATTTTAATATTTTATTTCTTTATTTGCAAGGGAGGGGGGAGAATGAATGGGTGCATCAGGGCCTCCAGAAGCACTTTGTGCATCTGGCTTTCCGTGGGTATTGGGGAATCGAACCTGGGTTGTTGGGTTTTGCAGGCAAGCACCTTAACCGCTAAGCCCTCTCCTCTCCAGCCTGACTTTTTTTCTGACTTTTTAAAAATTGAATCAGGATATTATGTACCCCATCTCCAACTCCATTATGTAGCATTTGACCTTGCCCTTCTGATACTCTGCCCTCCAGATGCTGAGATTACAGGTGTGTGCCGCCGTGATCTCATTTTTTTTTTTTTTTTTAGTTTTTCGAGGTAGGGTCTCACTCTAGCCCAGGCTGACTTGGAATTCACTCTGTAGTCTCAGGCTGGCCTTGAACTCACGGCAATCCTCCTACCTCTGCCTCCGGAGTGCTGGGATTAAAGGCGTGCACCACCATGCCCCACTCTCGTGATCTCATTTTTAATATAGTAATTTTATCTATTTTTTTTCTTAGAGCAGGATAAGGTTTTTTTGGGGGGGTCTCTCTATTTTTGCTTCTTTTGTGTATGTGTGAGTGGGTGTGATGTGGTATGTATATGGATGTCCTTTGCTGTGGGGGGGCCACATATATTCTCCTGTGACGGAGTCATCCTCACATGGTGGCTGGAGTGGAACTTTGGGTGTCTTGTTCTTAAACCAGAGTCTCTTTGTACTGTATCCAGAGCTTGGGGCGTCTCTGTGGATTCTAGGGTTTTTTCTTCCCTGCGGAGCTGGGGTGTGTGGCCACGCCCAGCTATTTTATGTGGGATCAGGCCCTCATGCTTGTCCAGGGAGTGTACCTAACCACTGAGAAATCTCTCTAATCCTGGAATGAGATTTTTTTTCAAAGCATGCTCAAATGCAGAAAGTGGCTCCTGGGAAGAGGGGTAGGAGAGGAGGTGGACAGGTGAGGGTCCAACAGGTGGAGGCTGATATAGGACTAGATTCCAGAGGACTGGTGGAGTCACCCGGTGCTGGCCATGGGGCTTTCAAATGTCATGCTTTGGAGTGTGGGCTTTCTGTCTGATGTCCGCAAAGAGCTAAAAACAGGTGACCAGGTGAGGTGGGATCAGAGGACAAACAGACAGACATGGGTTGCCCCATACCCAGGCATGACATCCCTCTTTCCAGAGGAGGATAGCAAGAGCTATCCTCCCAGAATGACATCCCTGGGGATGACATCACAGCCTCGATGATCCTGACACAGCCTGGCACTTTTTGTTTTTAGATAAAGGCTCAGAGAGAGCGTGCAGATGACTCAGCGGGCCATGGTCTCGATCCTCCAGCTGCCCGAGAGCCTATGAGGAGACAAGCAAGCCAGTCTGTTCAGTGTCTGGGAAGAGCTTTGGTTCTGGGAGGTGAGAGATGGAGTTAAGCTCAGAGGAGATTTGGGGGGAACCGATGGGGGATGTAGATTGCAGGCCTGACTCTCCCTCAATTCCTTGCTATGTGTCCTTGAAGAAGTTCCTCCCTCGCCCCACCCCAAGCCTCGGTTTCCCTACTCCCCGTTAAAAGGTTCAGTGAACACATTATATGAACTGGTTTCTGGCTAATACTTCAAAAGTGTTAAGGATTATTGGGGTGCATACCTCCTGCCCCAAGAAGCAGAAAATCAGAGAACTTTGAATCCTGCTAATGACTGTCTGAAGAGGTCTCTGTCTCACAGGTCAGTATTGCTGGACCACACCCGGAGTCAAGGGCATCCATTACCCACTCTGCCTGGCTTCCTGCTTACCTCACTACAATTCCCAACAGCACCACACTCCTGTCTGAAGTCTGAGTATCCAAGTGCCAAAGATGGACGTGGGACACTGAGGTACCTGCCCACTGGCCAGGCGATGACTGAGATGCTCCATCTACCACTCATGGGGACCTTGTAATATACTTGACATCTACCAGCATCTGGCCTTTGGTAGAGGAGGTTATTATTGAGAATACAGTGGGCTCCATCCAATCATGTGATAGGCCTCAAGAGTTCAATCATCTTTCGTTGTGATTGAAGAAAGCCCGTCCAACCCGGGGACTTCCAGCCTGCTGTGTGTCCTGCAGATTTTGAGTTCTCCAGCCATCACTGGGGAAGTCAGTACTTCGTAACTCATCTCTCTCTCTCTCTCTCTCTCTCTCTCTCTCTCTCTCTCTCTCTCTCTCTCTCCTGCATCTTTATCTGTATCCCACCAACCCCGTTTCTCTAGAGACCCTTATTATAGACCCATACATGAGAACTCAGGGTCAAGTTCACGGACAGCAGCAGGTGATGAGTATCAGCTCCCAGAACTTCTGTCTTTCCCCTCTGCTTTGGCCACAAACCCTTCTGTTTCTTTCTCAATAAGCCAAGCACTATTTACTATCTATCTATCTATCTATCTATCTATCTATCTATCTATCTATCTATCTATCTATCTATCTATCTATCTCTATCTATCTATCATCTATCCACCTATGTATCCATCCATCCATCTATGTATGTATGTATGTATGTATGTATGTATGTATGTATGTATCATCTATCTATGTATGTATCTATCATCTATTGATCATCTATCGATCAATCAATCTATTATCGATCTACCTATAAGCTAATATTTAGGTATCTATTATCTATAATCTACCTATCATCTACCATCTATCTATGTATCTATTTACCATCTATCTATAATCTATTTATCTATCTACCATCTATCTATAGATTGATTTAGAGACAGGATCTCGAGTGCAGGCTGGCCTCAGACCCCTTCGTAGGCAAGGATGACCTTGAACTTCTGATCCTCCTACCTCCACTTCCTAAGTGCTGGGGTTCCAGGCATGTTCCACCACATCCCCCAGAGTAGAGCTGGAGATGGAGCCCAGGGTTTCATGCATGCTGGACAAGATAAACCACATGCCCAGCTCCATGCCAGCACATTCTCTGTCCCACACCCTCTACCTACACAGGCTCTCCCTGGGTCCAGAGAAGCCATGCCTCAAGCCATGTCTTGGAGGGACAACCCTCAGTGGCTGGAGTCTGCGCCATCCTGTCTCCATTTAGGCTGATCTTCCCTCTCAGTGCTTCTCAAAATTTGACATCTGATGTCCTTCTGTTTAAATTGTATTTTTATAAACTTTGTTGTATGGACAAATCATGTGTTGGTCCCATATTCTCTTCTCCTGTCCCCATTCTGCCGAGGGTCCTCCTCAGTGGGATTGGTATTCACCATGGTGTTGTGGGCTATGAGCTGTGCGAGAGGCAGTCGGTCATTATTGTGGGGGGGGGGGCAATGCCTCGTCTTCCCTCCCCATGGCTCTTACAATCTTTCCAGCTCCTCTTCTGAAATGTTCCCTGAGCCTTGGTGGATGGGTTATAAATCTATTTTAGTGATAAGCTCTCAGCGTTCTTTTAACTGTCATGCCCACTGTCCTAGGTGCTCCATGCCCGTGAGGGCATAGGACCTGGGGCTTTGAGCATGCTAGGCAAGCTCTCTACCACCAAGCCCCATGCCCAGCCCTAGACACTGCTATTTGCTCTGATGCCCTGGTACCTGGCAGCGTGCCTGGCATCGAATGGGACTGAGCAGACTTCAAAGAGTGGCAGGTTTTGAACATGGTGCCAAGTAATCCTACAAAGCTGAAAGCAGCCTGGCCAGCTGATCTTCTCCCAACAGCCATGGACCCCCGGAGAGACACCACAGGGGACCTGGCAGAAAGGCGCCGGCAAAAAACAGCTTGCCAACGCTGGCTTATCTGATGCATGTTGCCTGGCCAAGTTGTTCATGAAGGAGGCCTTATGATGCATCTCAAAAAAGCCACACGGCCTCTCAATCACTCGGCGAGTTTTGGAAGGAAGAAACAGATATCAAAGAACGAAAGTGCACAACAGTCATCTACGAGATCTGATCCGTCATTCTTCACAGCAACATGGACGATGGCGTTGGGGAAACAGCAGTCACACCCCACGAGACAGACAGGCAGTTTTGACGTGTCTTGCCAGAACAGAATTACCCGTCCTCCCTCCACCCCAACCCGATCACAAGGAATGACAGAATTACAAACAAATCAATCAGACACAGAACAGAAACAGCGGAGACTTGGGGCTTGAGTGGCAACAGCGAGATAGAAGTTTGAGGGTACCTGGTATTATCATATTCTCATACCTGGGCAGGTGGGTGGCCGCCCACCCATAGGATGGGATGAGGTGGGCCCTGGGGAGCCCCAGCTGTGTGCTGAGCTGTCCAAGGTGCTGAACAGGCATGTCTCACCCTTGTTCATTGGGGGTTGTCGTCATCTCTAAAGCTGGAGTGGGCTGGGTACCCAGACATCAAGGGCCTCTCTGTGGTATGAGCACTGCCCCGTGGTTAACCAGCGCTGGTGCCCCAGAAAGAAGACGGCAGAGAGGGTGTGCTAGTGCAGCCTGCAATCCCAGAATTCCAGAGGCAGAGGCAGGAAGATCAAGAGTTCAAGGTCAGCTTGGGCTAAAGAGTGAGAACCTAAGCCAGGTGTGGTGGCGCACGCCTTTAATCCCAGCACTCGGGAGGCAGAGGTAGGAGGATCGCTGTGAGTTCTAGGCCACCCTGAGACTCCATAGTGAATTCCAGGTCAGCCTGGGCTAGAGCGAGACCCTACCTCGAAAAACCAAAAAAAAAAAAGTGAGAACCTGTCTCATGAAACTAAAGATCAGTCGGTCTGGGGGCCCGGTTCAGTGGGTGGGGTACTCTCTGTGCAAACATGAAGACCTGAGTTTGGACCCCAAGCTCCCTTGTGAAGGTGGGCGTGGTAGCACGTGTCTGCAATCCCAGAACTCCTACAGTGTGACGGGAGGGGAGCCAAGGACAGTCTTGCAAGCTCATAGGCCAACGGCCACAGCACAGTGCCCATGGCCACGGACTAGACCCTAGAGTCTCATTGCCTGACTCCGGGCTCTGTGCATTATGTTTCCTTCAGTGCACTGTCCTGGTTGATCCCAGACCTACGACAGGCAAATGAAGGGGCTGGATGTGGGGGAGGGGTTGTGCAGGCCAGTCCTAAAGTGTATTAGAGCATAAAAGCCTTGATTATTTCGACAGGCCTCAGTTTAGCTAACATGCCTTATGGCAGAGGCTGAGGAAGGAGATTTAATATGCAAAGATGTCTGTCTTCTTGGACCACCTGCAGCACGTGGGTGTCTCTTCGGGAGCTCTGCTGGGCTCAAAGCAAGCTCTGTCCCTTCTTTCCTTTTCTCCTAACTGCTCCACAAGAACCAGCCAGAAGCTCCTGACTTGAATGCCGGCGGCAGCCAGCTCTCCTGCACCACATAAATCAGGCATGCAGGGATGCGTCTAGTCCAGCCAGGACCCCCATTCTCCCCTCATCCTCTGACCTAGGGCCTCCAAACCCTTGTCCCTTCCCCCCAAGCTAGATGAATCTTTCTTCCTGGCAGTGTGGAGACACAGTCTGCATTAGGCAATCAACAAGGCCATCTCCGAAGAGACCAAATAAGAAATCAGGGGGCCCATTGCCTAATGGGACTTATCAATTATGATCTGAGGCCATATTTCTTTGAGGGGTGATTGTTTCGTGGAGCCTGACACCTCATATAGCTTTAAATTACTCACAATCGGGACGGCTTACAAGATAGCAGTAAAATCAGGAGGGGATTGGGCAATGTAATTATAGTATGGAAATGGTGTTGATCACTCGAGCGGGGAGCAGACCTTGAGTGAGAAGCCCTACTCGGTCTCCCCACCCCCACCTGCCCCTGGCCCTGCTCTGAGCTGCCACTAGTATACCTGAAAACTCAGACACGTCACAGCCTCACTCCTGCTTGGAAGCCAGAGGGTGGTCAGGTCACTAGGGCTTTTGAACAGGAAGGTCAGGGTGAATCATAGAGCAGGACCCACGGCAGATGTGGGCACCAGCTGTCGGGGACTTTTGACTTGTCCAGGAAGCATTGATTCTTCACGGGTAGCCTTTGGCCAAAATGTTTTAAAATGTGATAAGAATTTCATTAGGATATGGAATTATGATGACTCTTCCTTCCTTCCTTCCCTTTCACTCTCCCTCTTTTTCCTTCCTTCACCCACCCACTTGTTCATGAACCCACACAGCCATCCACCTGATTCTCCCTCCTTCCCTGTCTTCCTCGTTTCTTTCTTTCATCCATCCATTTGTCCATCCATCCACACACTCCTCCGTCTTCCCTTTTTTGTCTCCTTCATGGTCTCCCTTCCCCCTTCCTTCTCTTCCTTCCTTCTTTCACCCATCCATCCACCCACCCGCCCACCTCCCTTCCCATCACTCACTCATGTCACCACCTAACCATGAACCCATCTGGATAAGTCTTCCGACTGGGACAGAATACCTGACAATCAACTTAAGGGAGGGTTTCTTTGGGTTCACAGTTGGGTGGCAGGAACAGTCAATCCACAGGCGGCTGACAGTGATGAACCATGAGCTCAGCTGGCTTCCTCTGTTAATTCTGCCTGGGGTCCCATTACATAGACGGTACTACCTACACTTAAGGTAGGTCTTCCACCTCAATTAAGCTCATCTAGAGCCCTGCTCACAGATGCGCTCAGGATTTGTCTCCTAGGTGATTGTAGATTCAATCAAGTTGACAACTGAGATGAACTATCATAATGTCATCCATTCATCCATTTTCTGTCCTCCAACCATCACCCATCATCCATCCATCCATCCACCCATCCACCCATCCATCTACCCACCCATCCATCCATCCATCCATCCATCCACCCACCCACCCACCCACACATCCATCCATCCACCCACCCACCCACCCACACATCCATCCATCCATCCACCCATCCATCCACCCACCCATCCATTCATCCATCCATTTAGTGAGTACTATCTCCATGGCAAACATATGAGGCTTTTGCAGACACTGAGATGAAGGGTTTCAACTCCTTCCTGAGAAGACCCTACATGTAATCCTGTCCCACACCCAGGTAGACAAAAGCAACATCTGTACTGCTCATGAGTATGCAATGTGGTGTGGTGTGAGGTGTGGCGTGTGTGGTGCATCCACGTGTACGCACCCTTGTGGCAGACATCCCATGTGCTCACCTGAGGTGGGTGGGGTGCTCACCTGTGGCAACCAGAGAAGAATGTTGGGTGTCCGACACCACTGTTCTTCTGCCCATTCTAGTTTGAGCCAGAGACTCTCTCTCTCTCTCTCTCTCTCTCTCTCTCTCTCTCTCTCTCTCTCTCTCTCTCTCTCAATATGAGCCAGAATCTCTTACTGATATCAACGCTTATTGCTTTTTCTGAATCTGGTGATTTCCTGGTCTCTCTTCCCCTTTGCCAGTCTGGGGGTAAAGCCCATGTGGCCAGGCGTGGCTGTTGACATGGGTGGTTTCAGTCCCCCTCAGGCCACACAGCCATCTCTCCAGCCTTCACATATCTGTGGATGAACTAGTCTGCAGGACTGCTCACTGACTGTCAAACTCACCTCCCCCTTTTCTGAGATACATTTCCCAACTTCTTTTGCTGTTAGGTGTGCCCATATGAAGGCAACTCTAGTCAATGCAATGTGAGCAGAAGTGATAAGGACCAGCCCCTGGCCTGACCCATGAAGTTCTTTCGCTTGTGACCATTTTTCGTGTTATTTCTCCTACCTGTCAGCTGGCTTTCAACATTGGTGACCCAGAAGGCTACTTCTGAAGCTGGCAAGGCCATGGGGAGATTGGATTTCTTTTTCTTTATCTCCCTTCCCTCCCTCCTTCTCTCCCTCCCATACCCACACGCATCCTCATCTGGCTTGGGCCTAATCACATTATTGGCTAAACCAGACAAACTTGAACTTTCTTTTTATTGATTATTATTATTTTGCTTGTGTGTGTGTGTGTGTGTGTGTTGTGCATGTGTGTGTACAAACCTGCATTTTCCAAGCTAAAGAAACAAGCAAGGGTCTTGTCAGTTTCTGTAGTTATGGTCACCTCTCCACCAGGCTGGGGGTGGTGATCCTCACGAATGCTTTTTCTTGTGGCCTCCTGAGGTCTGGACAGCCTGCTATGTGTCTTCAGTATGTCACACATCCCCTAGAACTAGGCTGTAGTTCATTGATTATTTTTAGTCATCAGGCTATTAGGCACACCAGTCATGGCATTAAGCTTTGGGGACAAAAAGAATAATTCATTCAAACATGGATTGTTTGTGCCAGGGTTGGCTGCTGGGGTAGACATTAGGGTGTTAAAGATAACAGTAACTCCTGTCCCCAAGGAGTCCCCTATCTAGTGGAAGAGCCACATCGTGGTGGCACAGACTGAAATGCGCTCAGATAAAACCTTCTATGAGATTCTACAACAACGTGGTAAGTAATATCTGCTTGGGATTGAGGAGGAAAGGAAGGGAGCGGGGAAGCCTTCAAACTTAAGTTTTCCAGGTAGAGAACTGCAGAAGCCACAGACTGTAGAAGAGAATGTGTCCTGAGATCCAGGAAGCAGGGGGTCAAGGACACCAGGCAAGGGCAGGAGCAGCTGATCAGGACTGGGGCCCAGCTCTGGGGCAAGCTTTGTCTGACTGGAAGTAGCAGTGGTCATGGCTGAGGTGGGAGGAGCCTCTCATTATGCTGTCTCTCAATCCTCTTTAATATTTTTATTTTTTATTTATTTTTGAAAAGAGAAAGAGAGAGAGAGAGAGAAACACTGCTGCAAAAAACCCAGATGAATGTACCACTCTTTGCATCTGACTTTATGTGGGTGCTGGGGAATCAAACCCAAGCCTTTAGGCTTTGCAAGCAAATGCCTAAACTGCCGCTGAGCCATCTCTCCAGCCCCAAGGCTGTAATTTTTAAGTGCTGCTTCTCATGGGTGAACAGGATCTCATAAATACAATTCATTCAGTATGAATGAATAAGTGAACTGACAATCAGAGATGTCTACTGTCCACTCAAGTCCCACAGCTGTGTGACCTTGACCCTGTGAGTGGAGGTCATATTTCAGCACCTGATGGCCCTTACTAGGCTTTGCAAACCTCTGGTTGATGGTCTGGAGGTAGAAAGGCCAGTGATCTTCCTCTTCCTAGAGCAGATCAGAACTGACTCAGCCAAGTCTGAGCTCGTGTGTGTGTGTGTGTGTGTGTGTGTGGTGAGGGGTATAAGGGTGGGGGAGTCTTAGCAAAGCTAGCACTAACCCAAGTAATGCTGGGAAGAAATAAATCTCCCGCTGAGCCAACATTAATACAAGCTTGGCAGGTTCTGGGCAGCCGGCGAGTGATTATGCCAATGGATGCTGGGGAGGGAAGATTGAGTTCCTGGGGGTGGTGTGAGTGAACACACTGCGTAATGCCTTCGGAATATATAGCATGGAGTCAGGGAGACAGCCGAGTTGGGGGGGGGGCTGGGGGAGCATCTGTCTGCAGTTAGAGCGACCTGGTCTTAATGCATCAGGCTGACGATGGGATGCCCAGCCCACCTACCTCAGGTGAGTTGCAGAAGTGCCATACAGATACATTCATGACGGATTTCCCAAGAACCTACTCATTGCCAGGCACTTGGGGTATGGGGGGTGAAGGGCCAGACACAGCCCTGCCCGTCTGAAGCTCATGGGTCCTAGCAAATCGACAAGAGGGTGGGTAGCAGTGAGGGACTGTGGTGGCCTGGGCAGAGGTTCTGGAGAGGTGATATGTCAGGGTTACCTTGGTGAAGTGTGCATGTGTGCAGCAGGAATTCAAGAGCAGAAAAACTGAGGCAGGGGAATGGAACTGATGAACAACAGGGCAGAGTTTTGGGGGTCTGGTGCACAGAGACAATGCAGGGGTGGGGGCAGCTGAGCAGTGGACTCTATGGCATCCTGGCAGGGGGCTTCTGTCTCATTGAGTCACAACCCTTCCCTGTGCCACAGGAAAGTGTAACAATTGGCCTGGCATTACAGATCCGGTCTGTTAGATCCCAAACACAGATTGAGTGTGTGTCACCTGGCCCAACACACTGGACCTCCTGCTAAAAATAATATGTGGTCTGGAGTCCAAAAGGTGAAGGGGATTCTATTCCCTACAGGCAGCTATGGAGGGAATTTGAGAGGTGGTGAGGCTATGGTTGTTGGAATGTGGGACCACGTATGGACTTGTCTGGACGTAATGAGCCAAGCACATCAGGCTAGCAGGATCAAGAAGATTCTAGAACGGGCTACTCATTCCCGGCTTTAAGGTGGCAGAGCAGATACCTTCGGCTTCCCTCTCTCGAAAATTCCAAAGGAAAATACCAGAAGCCAAAATGAGATTTTCGGATCATGTTTGCTAGATGATTCTTCTCCCAGTAAGTTTGCAGAGTCATCTGTGTGACAGGGTCCTACTGGCCAAAGTGATGGTCTCTGCGAGTGACCTGGTTCTATCACGTGACAGACACAAGGACCTTCTCATGAGCCAGCTGAATGCTTAGCCGATGCTGGCGAGAGAATGCTGAAGACCCACATGGGCTCGCTGTGTGAGTTCGCTGCTTAGACCAGGGTGTGTGAATGACCCTTAAGGACCTGCACTGTCTCTTCCAGGTGTCCCCAGTCCTTCATTCCCAGTGTCTCAGTGGAGTGGGTACTCCAAGTAGACATCTTCATGTTTGTATTTTTTGGGGGGCCCTTGGGATTTGACCTTACACCTGCTAGGCAAGAGCTCTATCACTGATCTGTACTCCTAGCCCCCATTTTACCTTTTTGTTTTGTTTTATTTCTGTTTATTTACTTACAGGCAGAGGAAGAGGGACTGGATGCACCAGGGCCTCCAGCCACCACAAACGTACTTTGTGCGTCTGGCTTTACATGGGGAATTGAACCCAGGCCATCAGGCTTTATAAGCAAGTGCCTTTAACTGCTAAGCTATCTCTCCAGCTACTTTTTTTTTAAATTCTGAGACAAGGTCTTGCTTAGGGCAAAACTGAACTTGTCATCTTTCTGCCACAATTTTCCGAATGACTCAGATGACAGCCCTGTGCCACCACTCCCTGGCTTCCTAGTAGACCCTGCTGGTTCCTGCACCGGAAGCTTAGTCCCCAAATTCTCATGTTTGAGCTGCTTGGAGGTTGAGGCTTTCTTGGGAAGGTAACTAGCACTGGGTGAGGCTACATGAGTAGCTTTGTAGAAAAGGAAGCTGAATTTAGCATGTTTGCTGTCCCTCCGTGTTGAGACACAGGCTAGTACAAATGCCAGGCCATGGGGCTTCCCAGAACCAGGGCCAAGTAAAATGCTATTCTTTTCATTTATACACACACACACACACACACACACACACACACACACACACACACACATATATATATATGAAAGAGGCAGACAGAAAGAGAATGAACAAGGGCATGCCAGGGCCTTCTGCCACTGTAAATGAACTCCAGATGTATGTTCCACTTTGTACATCTGGGTAGTATATGGAATCGAACCCAGGTCATCAGGCTTTGCAAGCAAGTTCCTTTAAGCATTGAGTTGATCCTCCCAGCCTGTCTTCACTTATTTTTGAGACAGACCCATCTAGCCACACTGGTGAGTCCTGGGAATCCTCATGTCTCCACATCCCCAGCACTGGGGTTCCAGGCATACACCAGCATTCCTGGCCCTTTCTCATGGGATTGAACTCAGACGCCCCCCCCCCATGCTAGTGAAGCAAGCCATCCCCCAGCCCTAAGATGCTGGCATTAAGAAGTCATCCACTGTCACAACAATGGCAGATGGACTTGGAGGCCACTTGTCCCCTTGCCCTGGCCAGTGTTCCCAGAGCTTCTGTAGCACTGGTCACTAGTGACCACACCTTCCCTCTGTCCAGAGACCTGGCTCAGTGACAGCCTTCTCAGAATGGCTGGCAGGGAGGGGGGCTGTGCACACCCAGGGATGATCTCTAGACAATGACAGACTGAATAGATGCTCCCTTGCAGGGTGATGTTTTGGGGTGACATCTCTTTACATGGCTTTTCTAAAATTCTTCCTATCCCAAGGGGTCTCCCATGAGAGCTCTCTTGCATAGAGCCTTGTCAGAGCCCCAGAGGGGGATGGGAAGAGAGGCTCTTGGTACACAAGTTAAGGTCTCAGAGGCTGGCCTGGCACCCACACGCCCCTGGCGGTGAAAGCTACCTCCATCTTGGAATCCCTGGCAAGCTGCGTGCCACCCAAGCAAGAAGTGTGCCCACACTCCTCACACTCATCCTGCCCTGTCCCAGATCCAAGGAACATGATCCCAGACAGGACCAGTGTTCTACGTTATCCACAGCTAGAAGCCTGGAGTTGCCAGGACTTCCCAGGGCTCCAGCAGTTGGGCAAAGGCTTTGCAATGGAGGCCTACCGTGCTGCGTTGGGGACGCGTACTCACTATTGTCAGAGCAGAGACTCCAGCGTGAGTTAAATTGAGAAAGGGAACCCCAGATCCTGGAGACCTCCCCTTTCACCTGGAAGCTCCTCTTTCTAGGTGTCTAAGACCATGGCCGTGACCACCTGAGACCCAGGGATGAAAAGTCTAGACCAAAGTCACTTGCCCTCAAATTCACCTGGCCACTGATGGGATCCCATCATGCACTTGGGGATGGCTCGAAGGGGGGTTGGGAGGCATGGTGCTGTGGTAGCATAAGGTACCAGAAAACATGACAAGGTTATCCAACACAAGTATGGCTCCCCCTGGGCCTGATCTGGGTCTTTGAGGAATGGGAGCCTCCCTCTGTGTCTTTAAGTTTTGGGGTGTGTGGCGATGTGGATAGGGGGAAGGCTTATTTATGCGCTGCATGAAATGGCCTCGCAGCTATCTCTTGGTTAAGTCCTGATGCTCTCAAATCTCAAGGAAACCATCTTTCCTTCACATTGCTCATTGATTGTGTTATCATCTTTTCCCCGCAGATGGAATCGTTCATCGTGTGGTTCCAATGGCTGCTTAAGACATCCCTTCTTTCCCTGGTTCTTTTCTGAGCGGCTCACATCACAGGCAGGAAGGAAGGCATCTCGGGAGGGTTGTAGCCTAGCCTGGGCTGCAGACTCTGTCTGTGAACTGGTATGAGGAAGGCATGGTCTAAGCCTCTTTCCTCTCTCCATTCTCTTAGGACACTCCAACTCCCAGACACTACAGCCTTTCAGATGTGGAAGCAAGGTGTCCTAATGGCTCAGGAAAGCCTAGCAGAGGAAGGATCTAGAACAGGACTTTGTGGGATTCAGAGACTCTTCCTATCCTTCCTCCTCCAGCCTCGATGCCTGTCACCCTGCTTTCCAGTGGCTCACCTTCTTTCTTCCTTTCTTTCTCTCTTTCCTTCCTTCCTTCCTTTTTAAATAATATGTTTATTTATCTACAAGCAGAGAAAGACACACACAGAAAGAGAGAGAGAATGTGAATATGGACACACCAGGATCTCTTGCCACTTCAAACAAACACCACTTTGTGCATCTGGTTTTTAAGTGGGTGCTTGGGAATTGAACCCAGGTTGTGAGTCTTTGCAAACAAGTGCCTTTAACCGCTGAGCCATCTCTCCAACCCTCCAGTCGCTCTTTCATTGGATGGCTTTGTAGCCACCATCACAGGGCTGGTGCCAAACTCCTGCAAGAGAAGAGCTCCCAAGGAGTCCCGTGGGCTTGAGCGCTGGCTCAGAGCCACCTTTTACTTCACAGTCTCCTGAGTCCTGGTTCCTGGCCCCTCCTCTTCCCCTGGGACCAGAAGCATCCATCCCCAGGCCTGTTTCCCTAGTATCCACCAAATAAAGTCCCTGACTCCAGAGCTTCTCAGTGAGCCTCTGTCTAAGCTGCTCACTGGACACTGTGAGTCAGAGTTCAAGGTCAGCAGTCATTGGAACACCTGCGCTTTGTCCAGGAGCAGTGTGGTCAGCCATGTAAGAGCCATGGGATCTAGATGGACGAGGCCTCACCTCCTTGATGTTCTTGTCACCCACACAGAGAAGGGAAGGCCGGTTCTGCTCCTGGGATCTCAGTGTGCCACATCATTTCAATGGGTGCACAGGGTGGGCTGAGAGTCAGGGGTCCTCTCAGATAAAGAGGGATGTGCCTGCCTGCCCTGCCCTCCTCCCAGCTTAGTTCCCAGTTTGGAAGCACTCCTTATTAAAGGTTCTTGACAGACACTTGTCCAGCCCCATCTCCACCAGTCCTGATAAATTGTGGGTTCAAAGTACACAGTCCTAGAGGCCTTCTCAAAGGGACGGGAATGCTGGCATGGGCCCGAGGACGGGAGCCAGGCACACAGCCACACACAGCGGAGGTGGAAACACGCACCCTGATGACTCAGGGGCCAGGAGGTCAGAGACTTTCTGGCTTTGCAAGCAATCTAAAAAGAGGCTTGTGTCCTGGTTCCTGGTGACATCATAGCCTATCATTAGCCTGGTAATTACGCTGAGAGACTCAGCAATCTCACCCTCAGCAGGGTCATTAATGCAAGACAACCGCACCAGTAAATGTCTCATTAGTCTTATTTTAGACTTATGTATTTTTCAGGACTAGAGAATTTGAACAGTCTGCCTCTCCAAGGTCCCCCTCCTCAACATTAATATCTCTTCTATATGGCATCCTTGGCCAAGAGTGGTCCAGCCCTACAACCCTGCTCCAAGCCCAGCAGAGACCCTCCTCCCACCCACCCC
>PVHP010012200.1:0-43534 GCA_004024765.1 Zapus hudsonius
AGGAGGACTGGTCTTCAGTCAAGGGTATACAAGTAGCTGTGCTCCCCTCCTAGAACCTCCAAACAAGCTCTCTAATGTCTCAAGATGCTGAGAATCTTTATGCTTATGTGTCTTTTGAAAGTCGTCTTGGTAAATTGAACCTATGTCCATTTTCCCCATTGGATATGTCCTCTTTCTGTTTTCTTTTTGTCATTGTTTTTTATTTGTTGTTCTTTTCAGCAGTGACCACTCAGAGCTTTGGGCCTATCACACAAGTACTCGATCACCCATCTTCATCTCTAACTGTTTTGTCATTCTTGAATTTGGAGTGTTCTATGAATCCTCTGACACTTTCTCAGACAGATGACATGGTTACTTTATCCCATAACTACTCTTAACAAGGCCTTTTGAAGTGCCGACAGCTAGAGGAAGAGGGTAGCAAGCAACACCCAAGTATAATCTGCCAGAGTCTCCAGGGAATAATCTAGAGAAAAGGGACTAAAAGCTATCCGGAGAGGTAGAGAAACCTCAATATTTCTAGCTATATTAGAAATATAAAACAGAGAACTTTACAAAGAAGGGGAGAAAATCCCCTTCTTTGTAAAAAATATTTACAAAGAAGGGGAGAGTCCATCGCAGAGGTTTTGGCTCCTCAGTTTGGGAAGCTCCAGGCTCACAGAGCGATGGACCAGCAGTCAAATACCATTGGGAGTATTGTACTCAGCTCCATATTGCTGAGATAAACAATGAGGAAGGAGTTTATTTTAGACTTACAGATACAGGGGAAGTTCCATAAATGGTAGAAGAAACTGTCTGTTTTACACAGATCTAAGAGAAAGCACCAGTCAGCAAACACAAAAGGCAGCAGGCATGAACCAGTAGAACTCTAACAGTTCTGAACACTCCTCATAGGACTGGAATTCAGATCCATTCCCCCCCCCCCCCAATACCTCAGGGCTGGACTCAATGATAGCCCTCAGTGACACTCCCCTGCTCAGGAATCTGCCTGTTAGGGGATCAGGTAGGAAGTTCAGTTTTAATAAAGTGTATGAATCTATGGGGGCCTAACATTCGAACTACCACAAGGTAGGAGATAAGGCTCAAGGTAGACAGGCTGTGTGGAGCTGTACAGTATCTTCAGTGATGGGTGTTTTAAAGAGCAGAGAGAAAATAAAAAGGAATCCTTACAAAGGGTGGGTGGTGGGTAACAGAAGGACTTGGGTTTACACTCAGCTAAAACAGATGTGAGATTCCATTTCAAGAAGAGCCCCAATGAGTTGGCAACTGGGCAGCCCATGGCCTTCAGAAAATTCAGAACAAGTTGAACCCAGATCAACAGAACTCTGCCAACCTGTAAGGAAAGGCACTTAAATGGGTATTTAGCAAGCTAGAGCCTAGATTAGAGCCAGATCTGCAGGGGAATTTAAATGCCAATTCCAAGCTGCTGATCTTACAACAGAAGAGTACAGGGGTCAGTATGAGCAACTGGTCTCCTGAGGAACCACCCAAAGGGGTGTGTGTGGGGGTAGGTGGGGCATGGGTGTGGGTGTGGGTGTGTGTGCAGCATCTGACACTCACCTTTGAAGTTCCTCTTATTGACCAGAATATATCTGTAAGCCAGTCCCCGAAAGGATGGCCCCAGGTCTGCCCATTGGAAAGGCAAACTTTGTGGCAACAAGCATCCTGAATTTCTTCTGTATTCCCTGTCCCAATCTTCTCTCTCCCTCTCTTTCTCCCTTGTCCTCCCTTTCCTTTCTTGGACTCTTTACATTTCCTGATCTCGTCTCCCACAAATAACCTGGCAGGGTTTCTGTAGCTCAGTATCTGGAGATCTGAGAACATATATCATATGATTCTATACCTTCCGCTTCCTTTTCAGGAAACCTTAAAATGACTGCCTCACTTCCCTTTGCTTTCCCTTATGATTCTTCTGTGTACATTTTAGTCCTACACTTTTTCTGTCAACACGGACACTAACCATTAATCACACCCTGTGTTTTGTTACTTTTAAATTTTTCTAGTCTGCTTTTTCCCCTTTCAATTTATACCACTTTATGCCACTGTAAACAGGACTATATGTGCTCTTTTCTTCCTAAAATTATTGGGGTTTAAGGGGTGATTCACATTTTTAAAATAATTTTCATTTGTTTTTTTACCATTTTATATCCCTATATACCATATTTTGAATACATTTAATTCCTGATTCTCTTTCCTGTTGAACTTGGTCTTACCTCCACTAACCAGTGATTACACCATGGATAGCAGTGACATGCCTCATCTCCTCAAGCAAGTATTAACTAGCAATAGCTCCTCAAAGAGGTGTATGGTCTTCATGAGCCCTTCTAGGATCACTGAGAGAATGATGGGTATGGTGCAGACAACCACAGCTGCTGTGAGTGCATGAATGCCACAACCATATGTATTACTTACATTGTGGTTCTACCCTTTGTTTGTGCTTCCAGACAATAGTGTAATTGCAGAGCTGTATGGAGATTTGAGTCTAGTGCCCTGACCACCAATCAGGCAGAAGAAAATAGCTCGGCCTCCAAGAGAATAATGTCGATTTTTATTGTTCATAATGAGTTACATTATTTAATGGGCAAACGATGAGTTGTTATCCCCAGTTCCCCAATATCCCTCTTCCCCATCCCCAATCGGCTGGATATCCTATTCCGTGGGACATCTAGATCAGTCCTTGGGGCAGGGGATTGATTTTAATTAATTAAATAAAAATAACTATGTAAACACAACCAATGAGCTAACTTCAGATGTACAAGTTCCAAGTCCTGATGCAAAGATATAGCATAACTCACAATATAATTCTTACAAGAGTTACTAATCCCACAATAATGGCCTTTGGTATGAATTTGATGAAATCCAACACAATGAACTCAAAAGAATAATTATAAATAATTTCAAATAAATGTATGGCTTCAATAAACTCATGAACAATATTCAAAGAGAATACAAATAGCTGAGTGAAATAAGCAGGTCAGTAATAGACATGAAAGAGGAATTAAGGAGAGAAACACTGAAGACAAACCAAACTGAAAGAGTATAACCCACCAGCCAGTTTATCCTGTCTTTACCATGGCCAAGGGTTGGTACTGATATTGTAGGTATTCCCCAGAGGCATGCTAGGGTTCTCAGGTAGTTTTCATCACATACATTAATGGGCAAAATATGTGATCTTTCACCATAGATTAGAGTTATAGTTATATTTTGTTTGTCCTTTAGTGTCCTTGGGAATTTGACTTAGTCTTCATAAACACATGTACTTTCCATTTGTTAAGTGTACAGTTTTATCTATGTGAGCATTTGATATAATATTCGTGGTTATGTTCTCATGTAGCGATTTTATGTATTGCTTCTCAATAAGCTTTGATCAATAATGTTTCATTTTTATTTTAGCTCCTACTTGTCTGCTTCTCAAAATTCATTTTTTATTGGATTTGAGACATTGTGAATGTTACCCTTTTGGTGCTAATTTTTCTAAATATTACTTTTCTAAAATTATTTAGAAAAGTAGATACAATAGGTTGTTTTGAGCTAGGATATGAGATGCACCAAACTCCATGCAAGGGTTCCCCCTCCAACTATTGATGCCCATTGTCCATCGAGGGACTTTCCTCCATACCTTCCCTATTCCTACCATTCCTCACTTGTGACTAATGGTAAGAATAACAGATCTTTCTGTGTGGAATATAATAGTGTTATACACACTCACCTTTTGGATTCCTTTCCTAGGTTTGGATGCTTTACTTACATACAGGTGTTAGTCAGGAAACAACTGTGGATTTGTGGAGGAAGCCTAAAAATCATTAGAGCTATTTCTCTGTAACTCTCTCTTCTCTGGCACTCTACCCTGAAAACTGTGAAAATCTTGAGTTCCACATGAGTTTCCTTTCTCTGTGATTTTCCTGAAAGAAAACTTACCAGGCAGCCATAGACATCTCATATACTACCCATCTTCATGGATCTCTGTATTGTGAAGTCTCTTCAATGTCTAAAGTCTGTTTGATCTGCCTCATAGTGGGAGAGTCTAATCTATGCATTTACTCCACTGGGGCCAGAAGTAGAAACCCATTCCCCAGGCTTCTTATGCTTGAATGTGTGCATGGTATATCTTCTTTCCTGACCATTTATGTTGAGCCTGTTTGCTTCCTTATACTTACAGTCTATCCTAAGCTGTAAATAATGTAGATAATGTAAATAATGTAAATAATGGGGTCTTTTATCTGCTTTTACAATCTTTACCAATAATTTAATCACTGGTGATATATACCTTTGGTGGTTTTTATCACTAGTGACTGAATTATCGATATTATTCGATTGCCATCTGTAATCTCCCTGTTGCCTCTGTTTGTGCTTAGATCACACTGTTCCTATGTGTGCCCCACATTTTCCTGTGTGTTCTTCCATTCTTTCATGCTGATAGATATTTGTAGAGTTCCAGTTTACTAACCAATGACCATGATGCTTGGTTTTAAGTGGCTGCTTTATCATCATTCTTATTTTGATTATAAAGCTAGTATTTTATATAAACAGTAGAATAATCATATTTTCTCAGGTCTTGATTAATATTTGATTAAAATTAAACAGATTTAGTAGGCAGTATTATTTATAATCATGAAAAATTAAATTGCCTTATGGTATTCAAATTAAAATTACAAATTTAATGATTTTAATTTTCTCTTTAAATACTTAAAATACCAAATAGGTCCAACCTACAGTCCTTACAAGGAAGCTTTACCTAAATATTTAGGTATGTCTTAAATAGTATTATTTAAAATTGGGACATTCTATAATATGCATTATAAAATTATTTAGAAAAGTCAACACATTAGCTTACCTCTTTTTTTGGTTCAAACAGGTTTTACAAAGGTGTGCAGATAAGACAGATTTGCCTTAATTTTGCCGCATTGTATAAGTGCATATTTTATTCTGACTTTTAGGTTAAAATAGTTATATTATGCATTTGGTATTCACCTTAACTTTTATATATAAATGTTTATCTTTCAAGATCAAATATTACTAATTCAACCAGTAATGATCATTTTATTTGGATGGGGTTGGGTTGAAGATTTGCATAGATATACTGTTGTGAAATAGACACTGATTTCATGTAAGAACACAGGATGTATTTCTAGATGATTTCAGGATTTTCATATCTAACCAAGAACACACCTGATGTCTTTTATTCATAACATCTGTATAAATAGGTGACAACTGATCCATTTCCATCAACTAGGATAGCTTTCAGTATTTCCTGATTGTCATTTTAAATTGCAAGGTTTGACTGGACGGAATAGATCTTTTTATGCTTTATTGAAATTTAATAGCATATTTTTGACATATTACTTTTTAATGATATTCCATTTCAATTTCACATTTCTATTCTGTATTCTTGTAGCTGTATGACCTTGAGCAATTTATTTAATTTTTCTCATTTTCTTATGCAAAAATAAAAATGGCAACTGAACAGGTTCAGGAGACCACTGTGAGCATTAAATGAGGCAATACATACAGTGTTCAGCCTGGAGGTTGATAGATACTAAATCTTGGCTAAAATTGTTATTATTGCAATATGCTCTTTTAATCTTCATTCTGAGGCATGAAATTTGAATTTTATTTTCTAATGAAGGAACTAGACTTGTGGTGTAGTGCTCACACACATTCAGTTAGGGGCTACTGAGCTCAGTGATGTTATTTATGGTTACTGCCTGTTAATTCTACCATATGGATAGATTGCTCTGATATGATCTGAAAGAACAGTGTTGAATGTCTTCAGTGTCTTTCCATCACTGAATCACTGCCACAAATTGTATAAGGAAATGTTCTCTAGAGGAGCAGAACCCACATGATGAATTTGTATTATAAAGAAGGTTTACTAGATTAGCTCACAGGGTATAGGCTGGGCAGTCTAACAATAGCTGCCTATAGGTTTGAAGGCCAAGGAACCTGGTGGCTGTCCTGTCCATCTTGCTGAAAGCCTCAATAGTTTCCATCTCCACTGAGGCCTGCAGTGTTCCTGAGGAGCTGTAGTGCTCAGCACATATTGGAAGGCTGAAGAAACTCAGTTCCAATGTCCATGAAGGAGAGCCAAAACAGGGTAGGCAAAGAACAGCAAGGGAGACCTGGTTAAAAGGCTGTGCTCTCTTAGAGTTTCTTTACAAATAATGCCACCTTGGGAGAAAGGACTTCATCCATCAGTTACTTCTTCATCCAAATAGCATGTCTCTTGCTTGATTCCTCTTCTGATGAGGTTGACCACAGATCCTGACCATCACAGATGTCTCTGTTTGATCTCTCTGTTTACTGCCGCTTTGTGCCTGTGCATAAATAGATTTGAAATGATCCTTGGTGCTTATCTGGTTTGGTGTTTTTAGGAATTTTAACAAAGTTGATGCAGCATTAATTAAAGCAGTAGAGGGATGTGAAATGGAGGAAAGTGCTGTGTTTTGTTTGGTAACACTGCAAGAAAATTCAAAGTGGTTAAATTCCTGGGTATGGCGTATTTACTATACAGCATAAATATGTTGGAATAACAAAATTACAGACAAATAGCAGATACTCTGGGGTCATTTTTATATTCCTTGCCTTTCATTTGAGGTAAACAATAGCCGAATAATTTTTATTCAAAAGAAGAGTTAAATATGTTTGATATAATTTTATTCATTGAACACATAATTTTCAGTGTCCCTGAAAAGTTTATTCATTGATACACGCGTGGGATGTCAAGCATTTAACTTGTTAAAGCTCACAGAATCATGAGATTTCATGGCTGAGCAGGGCATTTGACACAACGCCCTCACCCTGGATACCCTTGACTTTTCACAAGAGCTAAGGGAGGTGACGAGTTCTCAGCAGCTAAAATTGAAAACTGTGCTGAAAACAAGCATAGATGAATTGAAATGAGACTTTTGCAGTATAGACTGTTACTACTTCTGTAGGAATTGACACTGAAAAAGGTATTTTTTCTTCCCTTCCTCCCTCCCAATGTTTCTTTCTGCCTCCTTTCCTTTCTTTGTGCTGTTTTTTTTTTTTTTTTTTTTTTGGAACCAATCTTTGTGCAGCCTGCTCTGAACTTAAACTTCTTACCCCACAGCTTCAGCCTTGCTCTCACTTACAGTCCTGCACCACCACGGTCAGCTAGCCTGTAAAAATTTAACCAGTTGTTTTTTATTGGCATACTTTGTTAAGCAAAAACTTTGTCGAATTATCAAACCGTAGCATTTCAGATGTTCAATGGGCTCTGAATTAAATTCCTTCAGTTCTCAGTTGCCAGCATTTTAGGATTCACTGAAGCAGTGTAGGGAGAGAATATTTCCTACATTTATGATGTGAGTTTTTCTGTCTCTGGGTTGTGTTAGCTTCTGCTTTGAATTTCCACATTTTTGTTTGTTTTAAAGCTATTCTTTTAAATCTCAGTTCACATAGTGAACCTAATAATGGTGTCATGGGAATCTATACCTAAGTGAAGGCAATAGATTGAGCCTACAGTTGAAATTTAATTTTATTCCAATCATTTTACAGAGCAGTAAAACTTCCAAGTCATTATAAAAGTTGGCAAACATGCCTACTTAACTCCTGGGCTTGTGCCATGCCAAGATATGTTTTTACATTGAGAATTAAAATTTTAAATGAATATTTAACGTTTGGTATAAAAATAGGTAGTGATGAAGGATGATGGCTCGGAAGCTCTTCCAAAATATAATGCTTATCTTGACGCTCATTGGCCTTATATTCTCAGGCTCATTGGCTACTTACCAACTTACCATTCTATTGAAACTGGGAGGAAAGATTTCATTCTAAGTCCAATTGATTTTGTTGTCCTAAGGGTGCCTAAACCAATTATTATCTTACAATGTGATTAACCAATAATAAATTCTCTAGAATCTATCATGTCTAGGCATAGAAGTGACGTTCTATTCCCCAGTAACCACATAAAACCAGATGTACAAAGCAGTGCTTACACCTAGAGTTCATTTGCAGTGGCTAGAGGCCGTGACATGCCCCTTCTCATTCTCTCTCTTTCTCTCTGCTTGCAAATAAATAAATAAAAACGTGTGATTTTTGAACCAGGGATGTTGGCTCACACCTGTAATTTATCCGATTGCAGCACGTTGGAGACTAAGAAGGAAGGATCCCCATTCATTTGAAGCCAGCCTGGACTTCATAGTGAGTTCCAGGTCAGCCTGGATGAGAGCATAGTAAGACCCTGTCTCAAATAAACAAACAAATTAGACTCATTCATACAGTGTTTCTAATTATTATTAATGAAAAGTTGATTTTTAAAAATCCAAGCAAACAAAAATAATTGTAAGGAATTTCTATCTTTGTTTCTATATCTGTAAGAAATCTCTTAGAGGAGAAAGATCATTCCAGTGCTTTGTATCAGTCTTGTAGGAAAGAAACAATTTTGAGTAATGGGTTTTGTTCAGAAGATATTTACAAGCGACACCGTGCATGTCTCAGGCTGGCCAGGCATCTCGGGCCTTGTGTTATTTTCACAGAAGCCCATACTTTTCTTATATCATGAATCCACACGCTCTCCCATCTGAAACGCTTGTTCCTTGGTAGCATTCTCAGGTTGGAGACATGAGCACAACTTTGTGGTTCTTTATTCATCTTCTATGCTTTAGTTCATAAATTGACTTTTTGTAATCTTTCGGTATCTAATTATAAACAGAATATAACTTCAAAAGGGCAATGAGGGACATTAAGAACTAATAAAAGCATATACATAATACAAAATATTTCTTATGCAGATGCATATCATTGTGTATGTGCGCATGCACACAGGTCTACTATATATTGGTAGCCACTTTTAGAGACACATCTCAATATTTTCTGTCTTTTAAGTTATTTATTTTATGCAACACAAATCTCCTGTCTAATAGTCCCTTAGTTCATTACAGATCTATTATACCAGTTTTCTTGTACTAGTTTTCAAATATGAATCTTAAATAGATCTCTTTGGATGTTTTAATAGCACATAGTTTTTTAATCAAACTGACTTTAATGATAAGAAAATGTATTCTCTCATTTCAGAGGTAGTACCCTATCTCCTCAGCATGCTCCTCCTGCAGTGCCTTGGTCCGCAGGAGGGTTTCAAGGTGATAACTGCAGGCTGCACATTGCTGAGGCTCTGAGCTGCTGTAGGCACTGCAGAGATCACTGGATCCCAAGTCTCACTCCTGTCCTGTCTGATTGACCAGGAGTTTTTAATAGTCCAATTTCAAGTGTTTACATATAAGGTAATTGTTGGTGAAGAAAGGCTTACTTCAGTCATTTTGCTTTTTCCCTTTACATTTTACCATATTTTTATGTTTAAGTGACTTTTTTTTCTCCCTGTAGCTCAGGCTGACCTGGAAGTCACTCTGTAATCTCAGGCTGGCCTTGAACTCATAGTGATCTTCCTACCTCTGCCTCCCATGTGCTGGGATTAAAGGTGTGCACCACCATATTTGGTTTAAGAGACTTTTAAATAGGGCACCATTTGGACTTGTTTTTTTTTATGCAGTTACAAAAATAATTTCTTTAGCCATTTCATGGGAATCCAATTGTCCTTAAATTTATAATAGTTTGAACTGATACCTGTTTAAATTCAGTAGTACACATAATCTCCCTTTTTATATATTTCTTTGCTCTTCTCTTTGTGTTTACCACCAATTCTATCTTTAGTCATGGTGCATGCATTAACCTTGATTTATGATAATCACTTATTAATATGTCTTAAACAATATAGGCAAAGGGAGATTATAAGTCAATAATACAATAATGTTACATTTACATGAATCTAATCACATCTCTAGTGTTTATTTCTTTTTGGGGTACAGAGATGGTGCCTCATGCTCTGAGAAGCTTGAAGGATTCCTTCAGTGTTTAACAGAAGAGCTGTACTTCTGGCACATGGGGAGGGTTGTTTCTTTACTATTTTGGAAGGTTAAACTTGATGTAGAGTTCTTATTTGCTGATGTTTTCAGCACTGTACGTATGTTATTTTATTGCCTTCTGGCTTTCATTGTTTCTGAGGGGAAATTGACTATGAATCTTCTTAAGGAACTCTTGATTATGGCAAACCATTTTTCTTTTGCTGTTTGCAAGATGATGATCTGTGTTTCAATAGTTTAGCTGCATTGTGTCTCCATGTGGACACTTTAGAGTTTATTCACTGAGATTCATGGTAGGAGATACATATTATCAAGTTTGAAGTTTTCAGCTATCATTTCTTGAAATATTTGCATTCTCTTTTTCCGTACTTAGCCAAAATGTTTCAAATTCTGCTTTGGTCTTCACACTTGTGTACACTTAACTGTTAGCCAGAGGTGGAAGTTTGGGATCTTCCTGGTCTTTTCTGATCATGCATCTCCAGCCTCAGAAGTGGGCCTGACTTTCTGGAATTCCCCTGAACTCTCTGGAAACCTTTCTTTACTCCCCTTCGTATCTTCTGGTTGTCACTTGACCCATCTGCTGTGTCTTGCCCCAGATGGCTGTGGTTAATGCATACCTTTTAATTCTTTCAGCAGATGATGCCAGGAGGTCACCACAGGCCAGAGAATTATACAAGGGCTACAACAAAAACAAGCTGTGAGCAGATTCCCTGGGAGCCACCCGGTGGCCAATATGAGTAATAAGTATTTGACAGCAAGGTCTCTGTTTCCCCCTCTGTCACCAGGAAGCCTCACAAAGAACATGGACTGCTTTCTCTATGACCAACTCAATGAAGTCATAGCAGGTGGAATGTTGGTAACAGACGCACTCAACCTTCTCCTGACAAGTAGTGGTGTCTTCATTCTCTGGTCCTCTGCTTTCTCTTAGCCTCTAGTGTTCTACAATCTGAGTCTGAAAATGTTTACCAGTCCAAGTATGCTTGGGATTGAGGTCTAGATCCTTCAAGCTTGTGCTGCATGTCTCTGGGTGACTGCTACTATTTTTATAGGGTTATTGTCTTAGTGTATGTGTGTGTGTACACACACTTGCCCACAAAGGCCTTTTGCTTCTATGAACAAACACTAGAAACCTTTGACACTCTCCTGCGTCTGGTTTACATTGCTCGATTGGGAATTAAAACCCAGGAAGTAGGCTTTGCAAACAAGCACCTTTAACTACTAAGAGATCTCCCCATCCCCTTTTACAATGCTGTTATTGTTTACCAGAATGTTTTACTTATTTACTTATTGATATCCGAGAGCAAGATACTTGCAAAGTGTGTTAATACAAAAAAGTCCATTGCACTGTGATTTAAAGATATTCCTAAATTTACATTTGCAGTGAAAACAAAAATATAATCTCACAAAGGCATAGCCTAAAACATCTCTAGAAGTATATTTTTAGAGGTTTAATTTATCACTAAAATAAAAGACAAATGATAAGCTAAAAGAATAAAAACAATCAAATCCCCCCAAACAAAACTAAAAAACAGAGTTGATAAAAAAGCATAGATTATAAACTTCTTTTTAAAATATTGTTATTTATCTATTTGCAAGCAGAAAGAGAGGAGAGAGAGAGAGAGAGAGAGAGAGAGAGAGAGAGAGAGAGAGAGAGAGAGAGAGAAAGGAGAGAGAGATCTGGGGGCTCTAGCCCTTGCAAATGACCTTATAATGCATCCACTTCTTTGTGCATCTGGCTTTACATGGGTGCTGGGGAATCAAATCCCAGTCGTTAGGCTTTGCAGGCAAACACCTTAACTGCCAAGCCATCTTTCTAACTTTAGATTATAAACTTCTAATGATAAAATTACAACTGGTGCAGAAGACTAGAGTAAGTTAATTGCAAGAAATACAAGAAACCCAGCATATTTACTGCGGTGGCACCAGGTCCATCTGAAAATGAGGAATAGATATATATCAGTATACAAAATATCAGTTCAACCTTAGTTTTGTAAATTGCTATACATGGGGTTATCCAACCTGTTGCATTCTGCATTCTAGTTGCTGTGCAGAAGGAACCCAAGCAAAAGGGGCTTGTGGAGGAATGGGTTTACAGGCTTATGGACTCGAGGTCAGACTACATCATGGCAGGGAAAACGATGGCACGAGCAGAGGGATGGACATCACCACCAACACAGCACTGCAAACAATGGCATGAAGGTGTGCCAAACAGTGGCAAGGGGAAGCTGGCTTATAACCCCATAAGCCAACCCCCAAAAACACAGATCCAGGGAGGTTGTCAAACCCAAACTGCCATACGCTGAGGATCGATCTATCAGAACACATTCATTTGTTGGTGGGGGACACCTGGATCAAACCCTGGCTCAGCCTATAGACAGCTGTGAGTACACAAACATGTGCATACTAAACATGTGTGCAAAACACTAGAGCTTTTTCTTCTAATGAAGCAGATATGAGTGAATTTGACTGGTAAACACCACTTAGTCATATCATGCTATAACAAAAGAGTAAATAAATCCAATTTTGCAAAAACAATCCATTCTTACCACTGCATATCCAACGTGCTGGTAGCTATTGGGAACAAACTGATATATATCTCCTGGAGGCGTCTAACCAGATGCAAAGAAGAAAATGCCAACATACTAGTTTACAATGTTCCTCCTCCAAGGAGGACCCAGCAGGATCACTGCACAGTAAAACCAACCAATCACACAGCCCAGTTTTCCACTGCAGTTTTGGTTCAGTTGATTTTTCTGTTCATCAAGTCATCAAGTAAGAGAAGACAGCCACACACCTCTACACATTTGAGAAGAGCTTTAATGAGATAGACTGAGATTGCAACCAAAAAAGATAAAAGTGGAAGTTAAAATAAGAGCTATTTTCTCTCTAGTCCTTGGCAAGAAATATTGTCCATTGCTTTTATTTTATTTTTTAATGCACAGGTGCTTGTAGTGATAGGATCCTTGTTCATGTTCAGAAAGATCCAGTTGGAAGTTTGTAAATATTCCTGTAAGGATAATAATCATCCATTCCTAATTTCCAGTCCCTTTTTATAATCTTGGGAAATTTTATGTAATAACAGAATGTCTGTTTTTTTTAATAGTGATTTAATGTGCTATTAAATCTGCTCATTCCTTATTATCCGCGGATGGATGTTAAGGTGTGTGTGCAGTTCCGTTCTATGAATAGATATTCTTCTATGACTTAATTTTCCCAACTTCATTCTTCTACCCAATATATATTTTTAAGCTATTTTACTAGATTATTGTGCATTTATATTTTATCATGTATTCAGTTTACGTAAACAGTTATGCAGAATGATAACCTACCTATGTTTTATTAAATTCTATTTATTTTTAAATTTTCTGATATTGATTGATGCTTTTATGATTATATTTTTAGAAGTTTTTCATCTTTAGTCTTGGGAATGAGTACATTAGTTTGAGAGGAGAGTGAATATGAATCATGAGGATAAGTATTTTTGCATCTTCATTTAGTGACTTGGATTCCTGAAATGGTCCTATGTAAAAATCTCCTTTGAGATACAACTACTTGAAATATTAATGCATGCTATGAGGTTGTATTTTTCCCATCAGTGGACACAGCAGCTGCTTCTGGTATATAAAAATCACAACTTAACAGTTTAGGATAATTAAGGAAGTACATCAGAGGTAAATGAAATCACAAAGCATTTAATAGTTAAATGATATCACCCAGGTAGGGTGTCACCAACTGGGTAGCACTCTTGTCCTTGGTCCTTAATGGCCTCTTTTATGAAGCTAACTTATTTGGTGAGATGTCTCATTTGCTCTCTTAAAATTTTCTTATTTAATAATTTGCTTATTTAGTATTCTCTGCTGCAATAGGGAAAGAGAAATAATTCACTTTGGACATGTTTTATTCCCACAATTCATTGCCACAGAAATCAAAAGCTAGTAAACGAGGTCTGCGCTACTATTTTTCAGCTTTAGATGAAATTTTTTCAAGCAAAAATATGCCTTTGTGATGTGAGTCATATTCAACATGTGCTAATAGAATATTGTAGAAAATATACACAATTGGCTTGTAAGTGTAGGGACATTTCCCAATACTTCTCAGTGAGAATGATTAAAATAATGTTGGCTCTTAGAGCCAAACAATGTGATTGTGTACAGTAGAATTGTACTGCTTTTTGCAATAGCCCATGAGAAAAAGTTAGATATGTAGATATTTACCTTTGCAAGAGAAAAGGCCTATCAACTTGAAGGAAAATATTCTAATTTTAATATTTGGAAATAAAGTAGGTGGGAAATTTATTACAGTGATATATAGAAAATATTAAAAGATCAATTTGGCGGTAATGTATAAATAGACTATCCTTACCTTACTTTTAAAGGGTTTTTTAAGTTCTTTTTATAAAGTTTCAAAAAATGTTTTTGTTTATTTGCAAGCAGAGAGAGAGGTCGAGAGAAGAGAAACAGACAGAGAGAATGGGTTTGCAGGGCTTCCAGCCACTGCAAAGGAACTCTGGAAGCATTGGCCCCTTTGTATATCTTTGTGCAAGTTTTTATGTGTACCTGGGAATCGAACCCAGGTTGTTAGGTTCCATAGGCAAGCAGCATAAATGCTGAGCTATCTCTCCAGCCACCTCTCCTAGCAATCAAGAACCCTGAGACCACATAGTGAGTTCAAGGTCAGCTTGGGCTAGAGCAATAGAGCGAGACCCTATCTCAAAACAAACAAACAAACAAACAAACAAAAAAACAAAAGCTAGTCATCATGGACATACTGTACTATGATTTGTCCTAAATTTGTCTTCCCCTGGTAACTAACTGCTGAATTTGAATATACTATGGGGAACATTTGTTTTATTTTACTTGCTTCTCCCTGTTCATTCACATTGCTAGTACCTTGGGTATCATATATTCGACATAAATATAGTGCTAAAACTAAATGGATATGATAGATTTAAAAGTATAGGGCTTTTTTGCCACATATCAAGTACTTGGCTATTTAGAAATGTCTGCATTTGGTGGGTATGAGGAAAGAATTTGAATATCATTAAGGTCCAAACTATTTTCCCAGCAGGGAGACAGTCTTCTTTATGATGAATCAAAGCTGCTTCCAAGGCCAGCTTGCAATCAGCTGAAGATTGCATTCCTTACAACTGTGTCTACATGTTCCTCTCCACAGTAGCTGATGAGGATGTACTCAAAATCTGCCCTGGCCTATATAAACACTCAGTGAGTTTTAATTTTCCTTCTTACTTGTTAAGAGTTAAACATAGCCCACTTACTTGGGAGAGTATATTTTAAGTATCTGCTTGTGAACCATATTGGTTAATAACATATTGTTAAAATACATTTTTAGCAAAGAATCCACATGGGAAGTAATAAAGTCATGTCACGTTTCCAAACACTGACAACATTTTTCAGTAAGAATTGCTGTGGTTCAGTGTGAGGGTAGGCATTACTTCATGTTTACCCATATGGAAGTGTAAAAAAGTTAGTGTTTAATAAGGCAGTGACTTGAATCAAGCATTTGTGTGTGTGTGTGTGTGTGTGTGTGTGTGTGTGTGTGTGTGTGTGTGTGCATTTAATGTGGTGTGCTGGGGGTGTGTTGTGGAATGCTTGGTTAATGCATGTACATCCTCTCACCAAAGGCAAAAATTATGGCTTGCATGTTTATGCAGGAAGCACACTTAAGCATTAAGTTGTCCCTCCAGCCCATATAATTGTTTTAAAAACTCTCAGCATGTCTTTAATCCCAGCACTGGAGAGGCAGAGGTAGGAGGAGCACCAAGAGTTCAAGGTCACACTGAAACTACATAGTGAATTCCAGGTCAGCCTGGGCTAGAGTGAGACACTACCTCAAAAACAAAAAACAAATAAAACATCTCTCATTAGTTCAATGTTAGGCTGACTTAAAACCAGCGAGATTTTCTTTATAATGACACAAAAAACAGTAATAGTAATAGATATAAATATAATATATATAATAGTAATAATAGTAATAGAACTATTATTTCCATCATTCGACCTTCTTTCTCTTACTTTTAAGAAAAACTAATTCTGTGGCAGTGACCTTAGTTTCTTATATTTGATTCCAAAATGTGTTTTCTTCCATATATTTCTTAATTGAGTATTTAAGACAGTCTTGTATATATGTTTGATATGGTATGGCTTAAACCAGTTGAAAGTTTGAAAATTTCCATGAAATGCTACATCCATTATTCGTGTGATAGTGGTCCTGATATTTTGTGAAGAAGTCTTCAGCGTCATCATGGGGCATGAAGAGGATTGAAATCTTCCTCTTTAAATTGAATGGCTGTTTTAAACATCATGATCACAAATTTAGGCAAGCATATCATTTATCATAACACAAAATATTTATTACCTTATCATTTACCCTTCAAAAGAGAAGCAATGGTACCAAGGCAACAGAGGGCACTTTTTATTTTTATATAATTAAATTATAAGACTAAACATACAAAGATCCTTTCAGTTGTTTCATTCGCTTTGGTTTCCCATTAGATAAATTGAAAACTCACCACATGTTCCAAAGGCTAATTTTGTCCCAATAAATATATGGAATCTGGTGTTAAAAAGACCAGAGGATGTAAACACTTGATTGAGCCTGTGGGGAACAGTTCCCCACTGAGCCTTTATAGAAGAACAACTGTTTAAAGAAAAAATGGAAAGTAGAACAGACACAATGTTAAAAGACAAATGTATGGACTCCTGCTTTTAATGGTATTCAAGGGTTTAGCAAACCATTAACTTTAGTGCCTTGGAGTTGCTGAAAGGAAGATTTGAAAATAAAAGTTGTGATTATCCAGGGACTAAGATGTTGAAGAATCCAAAAAGACTACTTGCTTTGAGCGGAAATCTCCAAACAATTTGGCCAGAGTCAAATGAAAGGAATATAGAATTGGTAATTGATGACTCCTGAAAAACCAGCAGCTGCTGAAGAGAATGTCAATAACTAGTTTAATCAAATTTTTCTAATTTAAAGATCGAAGAACAAACTTGGTGATCTTTTGATGAACTTTCTTCAGTATCATCATTTTAAAAATTTGACATTTTTTAAAATACAGGAATAGAATGTAATTTGATTATAATCATCTCCCAATACCTTTTGTTATACCCCTTACCTACTCACTTTATTGAATATTGTTATTTTAAAATAACATAAGTGAATTATTGATGTAAATAAGTGAATTATTGATGTAAACTCTTAGCCATCATTGGGAGTGAAAAAAATGTCAATATTAAAGATTCAGCTATCATATAGTAGGACAAATACACCATTTAATGCCAAGATCATATAGCCAAAGATCCAGTTTCCAAAATACTCTACATTGTATAGAATGAGGAGCTGGTCTATTATTTATATTCTTCATCTCTCTTTAAATCTACACCTCTTCTTTGTAAATTTTAAAATACAAGGAACCTTGTTCTTTTGAAGTTGAGACATCCAGTTTTAATCTTACAGATGTGATCAAATTTTCTGCATATCTTATATGCCCTTAGTAGTTTTACTTCTTCACAAAATGAAAAAAAAGATATCTGATCTTCCTTTAATAAAAATTAAATTTAAATATGTTATTCATATAGTACAGGAAAATTATATGAAGGTTCAATTAACTTGGAATGACCATAATTTGTTATGAATATGCTTCTGATTCTTCATCAGGTAAAAGTAGGCTGACTTGTGGCCAAGTTATCAAGAATTGAATGTTCTTTCCTCTGGTCCTGATTTGAAAGCTAAGTTTTGGATTGAATCCACCGATAGAGTCAGTGCTCATGATGAAAGACATTGCTTAGAATAAAAATGGAAACTTGCATCATATCATGAAGGTGAATGTACAGTCAAGGACAGAAATGAAGGGAATGCATTTAATGACTGCTGGGTGGGATGCATTTCTAATATCTAATTTAATGCAAATGAATGATCCTCTGAGAAAAGCATGTTAAGTGTCAGAGTATGCATTCTAGACTCAGATAATTTGAGTTTTGCATCCTTGGTCTGCTATGTTTTGATGTTGGGCAAAATATTCTTCTATACCCACAGTCTCACTTATAAAATAATTTCCATGAAAATTGTGAGATTTTAAACATGTTTTAGGTAAATGTTTGCTGTTATTATTATTACAGGATGCAAATTTAACATCACAAAGCAATGCCAGACCATATATATATAAAGTTGCTTGCTAGTTAGGCAAACTTGGAAAAAGTAAATATATTGGGATTGCATATTAATGAGAAATTAATAAAATAGCATTAATTTTAGTAAAATGATAGTTAAAATTATTCTCAATATTATAAAGCCATATGGCTGTGAATGTCTTGATGATAAGTTACAGCAAGACAATACAGGTCATATTAATGAGGAACTTAAAAAGGTGACTGAATTGTTGGTTGCATGCTCACGTGGTATTTAGTTTGCTGCTAACACAGGTGTCTGAATGGGAAATGGGCTGTTTTGTTATCATTGTTTTCAAGGAAATATAGTTTACATAGATAAAGAATGGAAATTTGCATTTTAAATAATTCCAAAAGACTGAATGTCAATTGATGAGGACATTTAATGTTTTAATAAGAGCTTACATGAAAAGAGAATAATAGATTTCAGAAAGTCTTCAGGCAATAGAGCTGCATACTGTATACATTAGCATAGACCTTGAAGCTAACTGAAACCGATAGACATTGTAAAGCTACATTTACATATCCATTACAAGAGTTCCCATTCTATAAATAGTTTTAAGTCTATAGAGACTTATTATGTACTCCTTGTTTATGTGCCTTTCAATACCAGTGTGCATTCGTATTCTGTTCTGTGGTGCTATTATTATAACTCATACAAAGATACTTATTTTTACTCGACTGACATATCCTTTTATTCAAAGACAGTCTTTTCTTTTGAGGTTTGTGCATTATTTCTAAAATAGGTCAAGAGTGACAACAATTTCAAATAGCATGAAATATTTTCTACTCTTGAAGTCAATAACTGCTGACATGATTTTACACTTAAAATATGGAAATTCATTGCTTTGTAGATGATCATGAAAGTTTAAGATTTTTATGGGCATTTTCCACTCTGAATAATAAGTAGGAATACTGTTGTAATTTAATTACTCCAAATGTTAGATATTTAACACACTTACACTTGTATAAAAATTTCCATAAATTATCCTGCAGTATTTTATGTATTTAGCTTATTTTAACTGTACTAAGACAGGTGATCATTTAATAATCACAGGGAATACACTGATATTTTCTTGATTATGTTGCAAAATAAAATAAAGACCTGAATTAAAACCTTTAATGAAAAAATTATATCAGGTTTTACTATTCTTTTGCTTATGCACTAGTAATTACATTTATTCAAGTTTTAATTTGAAGCAATATTGCCTAGATAAATTAAGTAGGCATATCACTATTATCTGCTTATGCCCTGAATATCATTTGCCTTTTGCTTTTCATTTATTGTAATCTATACTCAGTTATGGTGACTTTTCTTATTTATTATTTATCTTTGTTATATATGCTATAAAATCATACCCATAACCACTAGAATACAGATATTTATTGTACATAAATATATTAATATTTATATACAATGTATGTATATATAAATATATATGTTCATATATATTCATATAAATCAATTAAATTTAATTATGTTAGGATTTTTCAAACGTTTAAGTAAATGCCCTTTGAGACAACCAGTTCTTAAAACCAGTAACTTTTTTACATAAAAGTATACATAAGCTTTGTCAAATCTTATGAATGTCTCTTGCTTATAGAGTTAGCATTTAATGTGTAAATCTCTATATTCCCCTTAAAATTGTGAAGAGAGTTTCTCTTGTTCTTAGGGGTTTGAAGATTGGTTATTATCCCAGGAAACCATATATCATCTTTTAAAATGAGGCTGACTCAAGTTTTTAAACCAATAGAAAAACCAGGTTTGAAATTTAACAGTTTTTTTTCCTAGAATATTCCACATGTTTCTTGTGACAAGATATCTTTGCCATAGACTCATACAGTCTTCACTTTCATCCATATGTTTATATATCTATGTGTGTATACCACTTTCTAATAAAAACACTGGAGAGATTAGGTATGGAAGGATCATATTTCAACATAATAAATGCTATACTCAAAACACCTAAAGCCAAAATAATACTTAATGGGGAAAGATTCAAGGAGTTCCCATTAAGATCAGGAACAAGACAGAAGTGACCACTGCTCTTCAACATAATACTAGAAATTCTAGCCCAGCAATAATACTGGAGAAAGATATAAAAGGGGTACAAATTTAAAAGGAATAAGTCAAACTATTCAAATATGCAGATGACATGATCCTATACATAAGTGACCCTAAACACTCTACCATAAAACTCCTTGATTAATTCCTTCAGCAAAATGGAAGGATACTAAATAAACACACACACACTCACACACCACACACACAAATCAGTAGACTTACTATACTTAAAAGGCAAATATACAAATAAGTCAGCATGGCGGTCCTGTTTTTAATAGCCACACACACAAAAAATAAAATCAGATACCTTGGCACAACACTAACCAAGGAAGTGAAAGATCTACATAATGAAAACAAAATTTTTAAAGAAAGTAATCAAGGAGGACATAAGAAGATGGAAGGACTTTCTGTGCTCCTGAAAATATAGAATTAATACCTTGATAATTAATATTGCAATTCTTTCAAAAGCAATATACAGATTCAACACAATTCCAATAAAAATGCCTGTATCGTTCTTCACAGAGATAGAAAAGATAATCTCAAAGTTCATATGGAATAGCAGAAAGCAAAAGAAACACCTCTGGAGGTATCACTATTCCTGATCTAAAGCTATACTGCAAAGTCATAGTAACAAAAACAGCATGATACTGGCATAAAAGCATACATATTGACCAATGGAACTGAATTGAAGACTCAGTCTTTAGTTCAAATAATTATAGCTACTTGATCTTTAACAAAGGAGCCAAGAAGGTACATGGGAGAAAAGATAGCATCTTCAACAAGTCGCGCTGGGCAAATTGAATAACCACAGCTAGAAAAATGAAATTAAACCCAGTCCTCTAACCTTGCTCTAAAATCACCTCCAAATGGATGAAAAGGCTTAATATAAGTCCTGAAATTCTCAAACCACTTGTCATAGTCAGCCACATGCCACTGGGATGAATCTCCAACCTGACACAGTTTATGAGAGGAAAGGCTTTATTCAAGCTACAGATCCAGGGGAAGTCACATAAAAGTGAAAGAGGGTGGTCCTCTTTCACAGGTCCAACCAGAGAGAGAAACCCATTACCAACTCCATACACACAGAACAGCAAACAGGCAGGAGAGGCAAAGAGAATTTCCTCTCCTTTATATAGCCTTAGGGTTGGGTATTGCAACCCTATCCCAGACTTAATGGCTTCCTGAGTCTCTAGAATTTCCTTCCTGCACTGCCCACACAGGAAAGGATGTTTACTTCTACCTCCTTTGAGCTTCTTACATCCTGCCCCCTACTGAGAGGCTGCCTTCCTGTGAACATCCTCAGAGACCCACCCAAGATTACTTGAAAGGTCAAGTTGACATCAAAATTTAACCATCACACTGCTAGATGAAAAAATAGGGGGAACTTTCCAAAATATAGTAGCAGGGAAAAATTTCCAGAACATTACCCCAGTAGCCCAGGAAATTCAATAATCACTCAACCAGTGGGATCTCATGAAGCTATAAAACTTTTGTACAAAAAATGCCATAAACAGAGCCACAGAGTGTGAGAAAATCTTCACTAGCTGACAAGAGGATTATTCTAATATATAGAATCTTCAAAGAACTGAAAAAAATAAGGAAAAATAAAAAAAAAATCAAACAATCCATGCCAACAAAACGGGGCATAGAACTGAATAGGGACTTCACAAAGGAAGACATACAAGTGGCTAATATTCACTTAAGAAAATGTTCAACATTCTTAACTATTAGGGAAATGCAAATTAAAACAACCATGAGGATTCCACCTTGTTCCAGTCAGGATGGCAATCATTGAAAAATCAAACAAGAATAAATGTTGGCAAGGATGTGGGGAAAGAGAACCCTCATTCACTGCTGGGAAAAGTGCAAATGTGTACAACCATTATGGAACTCAATATGGAGTCTCTTAAAAAAGATGGAAATTGAGCTGCCAACTGACCCAGCTATTCCTTTACTGGGCATCTACCCTAAAGACTCCTTTCTTCAATGCAGAAATATTTGCTCACACATGACTATAGCTGCTAAATTCACAATAGCTAAAATATGGAATGAACTCAGATGTCCATTGTTCAATGAATAGATAATGAAGATGTCATACATATACATGATGGAATTCTGCTCAGTATGAAGGAAAATGACATAATGAAATTTGTAGGAAAATATATGGACTTGAGACAGATCATACTCGCTGAACTCACACAAGCACAGAAAGACAAACTCCGTATGTTCTCCCTCACCTGTGGTCCCTAACCTGGATGGAATAGCTTGGTTTTAAGGCATACCTGACAGGCTACTCCAGGGACAGACAATAGTGATGGAAGCATTTGGGAGAAGGGGAATGGGAGGGCTGGGGAGATACACAAAATATAAATGCAAAATGAATTGGTACCGTAAAAACCTTACTCCTAGACTAAAGGATATAATCCTCCAAAACACTATGGGGGGATCCTCTGTTAAGAAGGGCTCTGGAGAGGATGGGATGAAGCCTAACCCTAAACAGTTGGCTCATGAGTGTAGATAAAGGTACATTTATAAAATTTGGTCTCAGAAAAAGATAGTCTAAGATGTGGCTGAAACCAGTTTTTTGGTAGTAATAGCATATTCTTATTTAAACGGCAAGACAGAAGTAGAGTAGGAGAGGAAGTGACTCATAGCAAAGAAAGAAAGGTAATATTCCAGCAGTGTAGTCTCATGGAAGCCAAGGAAGTTTACAAAGAGGCTAAATTTTGACTCCTACACAGAAGGAGCGAAGGATAGCTTTAATTTCCTCAAGATCAATGGATCTGACATGGAGCTGAAGGAGGAGAGGGCTGACCTCTGAAGTAGAGCACACCAAGAACTGAGGTGTGTGAAAAGTGAGAAGCTTATAGGGGTTATTCACTTTAAAACAAGTTATTTTTAGTTCATTTTGATGGTGTCTTATAATGTTTTATTTCTGTTTCAGAAAAAATGCACTTCTTAGAGAAGACACTAATCTGAGAGCTTCGGTGATTGTACAGTGCAAACAGGATTCCCTAGCTCTGGTCTGGCTTCACCGTGGTGTCTTGTCACTGCTTGTTAATGGGTGTGTAGAAAGTTAATTACCATGTCACGCCTTGAAGGCCTTGAGCTCTTCATGTGCTGAGTATTGATAATGACTTACTTATCACGTCCATTGGTAAAGTTGAACATGGCACAAACAGTCATCGAAAGACTACAGTTTTAGGAATTGGTGGTGAAAGAAACCGATGATCAGGCGAAAGGGGCTATTCTTAAATTGGGCAAACAAGAAGGGGTTTAATGATAAAGAAAAGATCATAAGCTTCAAGATCTAAATGAGATTTTAACTGGTTCAGGTTATTTAGAAAGTAAGAATGGATAAGATCTGCTTCCTGTTTTCGAGATTAAATCGACTGTTATTTTAGTTATTGTGGTGTTTGGAAAGCCATCTGGAAAATTCAGGAAGTTTGTAGAGCAGTGAGTCAAAGGCAATTGATGACTCTTGGATGCCCAGTGTTTTGTGAAAGCTGCATTAAACTGGTGTTGAAAGATCCTATCAAGTTCATGACAAATCTGCTGTTTTTACTGAGTCCAAAGGAATCAGATGACGGATATCCATAGTGGTTGCTGTTGAGAGACATGAAAACATGGTGAAAGTTAAGTGGGGATACTGGAACTCAGGAGAAAAAGAGCTCAGACATAGTGTTCCTTTTCTTAGGAGTAAAGATAGACATGAACTTCAGGGTTGTGAAGGGTTATTTACATAGTGAGGAAATGCACTCATTAGAAGCTTCTCAAAATTCTTCCTTTTCATATTCTTTCATATTACTGAAAGGGAGGCATCACAGATATGGCTAATGACTCAGGATAAGAATACACTTCCTTTCACCACCCAGCATGAGAAGTGCTAATAAGAAGGAAGATGGGTAGGTTTTAATTCCTGCCACGTCTACCTTTTGGAAATATTCATCACAAGCAATTAGAGAAAAATAATACAGAAAATAATTTAAAAGTCTTGGCAACTAGAGACCTGACTACTCTTTGTTAAGCATTAAAAACCTATGGCATAGAGGAAATATTTAATATTTGATTTAAAACTATTTAATTGTTTATCAACACAATTCAATATTTATGTACAATATTTATGTACAGAGAACTAACCAGGCTCAACCCTTCTTAGCTTCCAGGATCAGGTGTTTTCAGGGTGCTTTGGCCACAGACATATCTTTTATATCTCTGTGTATGCCAACGTATATTATTTCCTACCTAATGCTTACTGCTTATTTCATGCATAGGTTCTTTTCTTTTTCTTTTCTCTTCTATTTTTATCAATTGATTCTATTTTTCCCCATATAAAGTACCTTCAGCTGTTAGGATAATACAATGTAACAGAGGGAAATACTTAACTTTTATAGTTATAACAAACTTTCAAGAAGTTTGATCAATTCAGAACATTTATCTTTAGTTAGGTGAACCCTTTTTTGTATCACCACTAACTGAAGACCTATTTTGTAAAAAATTTAACATTGAATTTGACAACCTTACCATGTGTCTTCTAAGAGAGGTTCATATTAAAAAATTCTCCCATTTCTGGCATTTCTGCCCAGTAGTTCTTTTGACTATAAATCTATTTACCTTTCACCTTAAAATTATAAGTATTACTGAAACCCAAAACAATAAAACATTTTATTTTAGCATATTTTCAACTAGTTGAAATCAATTGTTTGACTGTTTTATCACATCTCTACTCTTGTTTTGAGGTTTTAAATTCCTACTCCCACATATTATAACCCTATACAATAAGGTCCTAATGTGCTTAGTGTTAAACTTTCATTAAAATGTATCAACTTTGCAGAGAGGTTTGATGATATGTGAGTTAAATATATCATATGCCCCCTTTCTTGTTTATTCTGGAAAATACTGATTTAAAATATTCTTTCTTTTCTGGCAAACATTTCGAAGGTTTAGAGAGTAATAAGAGTAGCCTGGGGTGTCATTTTAATTATAGAACATATATGACATTGGGTACCTGCCGTGGGGCATGCCTGTAATGTCACTGCTTAGGAAGCAGAGGCAGAATTCCTGAAGTTTGGTGCCATCCTGGCCTACACATGCTCCAGGCTAACCAGGGCTACATCACAGTAAGACCTTGTCTCAAGTGACAAAAAAAAGAACAACATATTTTTGAGATTTACTCTTGATAAATATTATGATTTTGTGGTTCTTGTCTTTCTATGGACTCTTTTTTTCTCATGCTTATTGCTCTATAATTCTCATTCTTCATAACTGTATTTTTTCAGTCTTCCTTAATATGTTTCTTTTCTTTTTTTCTGTATTCTCTAACAAAGGCCTTCTTACTTTAGCACCGTCATTTCTCTGAAACTTATCTCAGTGCATAATGAGTTCCTTCTTGCTAAATTCCTGGGTTTCATATTTCTTTTCTTCTGAGTGTTCTCATCCATTTTTTTTTAACTAGCTGATTCTCTTGCAGGGGAAGTTTTGAGACATGATAGAAAAACAGAAATGTATCCTTTGCCTCAAAAACCTTGTCTTGGAAATATTCATATGAGAAGAGAAAGACTGCTAAATTGGGTGCTGTGTTATGGAGAGGCACTTCAGAAACAGTTTGCTTCTGGTTTTCAAGGGGGAAAACTCCCCAGCACTGAAATATCTAAATATTACTATGTCACACTTTCAACACTACACTGGGTACAGATGGCATATGACTGATTTCTAAATTGAAAGATGAATTTCAGTTTAATATTTATTCTCTCTGTTTCAAGTTTCTTGTCCATTTCTAGCACTAATCCTGATAAATATTCCTATTTCTTATGCATATATCAACAACAGACAAAAGCCAGCTCTGCAGGGTTTCCTATGTCATTTTCATGCATAAGTTACTTGTCTTGATCCTCAGCACCTCATTTTTCTCATCTCTCTGCCTCTTGTTGGTCCTTTCACCCCTCTTAGTCTTCTTTCTGCTTTCTTGACCCCTGTGTTCTGTTATTCTACAGCCTTCCTCAAAACCTCCTTTCCTGCTTACAGTTCCATTTCTGGTTTCATGATATATTCTCTTGTGTGGTGTGTGTGTGTGTGTGTGTGTGTGTGTGTGTGTGTGTGTGTGTGTGTGTGTTTTAGAATATATAGATGTGTATATATACATATATGTTATTTATATATTTAGCTCTACATATAAATTTTTAAAAGTTAAGATCTATATATGGTAGAAAACATGAATTATTTATCTTTCAAAGTCTGGGTCGCTTCACTCAATTTTCAGACCCATCCAATTTGCCTAGAAATATTATAAGTTCATTTTTCTTCATGGCCAAAGTTCCATTGTGTGTGTTCACTCACTATGCACTACTCTTTCATTGTCCATTCATCTGCTGGTCATATCAGCTGATTCTATTTCTTTACTATTGTGAATAGAAGAGAAATTAACATGGTTGTCTCACGAGTATATCTTATAAACAGAAGACTCACTAGTGGGGATAGTGAATCTCAGAAACTGAGGCACATATCTCAGTATTTAAGCAAAAACAATTAACTACTGTGCCACCTCCCTAACCCAAAATGTTAGTATTTAAGAAAAAATCACTGAGATTGAGAGCTCTACCAGCCTAATCAAATTATTTTACATCAAATATAGGTTATAGAAGATATCTCTTAATTCTGAGTATGTTATGGATTTAGTGTTTATGTACCCCCCCCCCCAATTTGCATATCAAAGACCTAGTTCCCCATGGGTGGTCTACCTTCAGGAGTAAGTTTGTTAAATGAATTGATGATGGGGGTGCTCTTAGTTGGATTCCTGTCTTAATCAGATTAGTCTGAGAGCCCTCTGCAATGCCCTGGTATCTACTTTTGCATTAAAGTAAGATCATGTGAGCACCCATGTGACATGGCAGCTTAGTATCCCACAAGAGAAGACACGTTGAACCTTGAATTCCTAGCTGACAGAAATGAGAAAAATAAGTATGGGGGTGGCTGGAGAGATGGCTAAATGATTAAGGAACGCGTCTGCAAAACCTGAAAATCAGTTTGATTCCCCAGTTCCCATATAAAGCAAGATGTGCAGAGTGGCACATGCATCTGGAGTTTATTTGCAGTGGCTAGGGACCCTTGTGCACCCATTCTCTCTGTGTCTCTTTCTCTGTCTCTCTCAGCTTGCAAATAAATGAACAAAATAAATAAATAAAGTTTTTGTTCATTCACATTTCATTTTTTAAGTGCATGATATTTTGCTATGGTGGTCTATTCAGATTGATGCATCAGGTGACTACAATGATGTCTGGAAACAGAGTCTCCTGGACAATGAAATATCAGTGGAGGTAATGTGTCTCTTTGATCTGAGAGATGCTTACTGTTTCCAAGTTGACAGTTTTCTTAGTGGTGACCATTAAATCATAATATTTAATTGAGTTCTTAAAATATGACCCAGGCATTCAAGCTGAGCAATGAACATAATCTAGCATGCAGTCCTATTTTATTATTTTGTGAATAAATTAATCTTGTGCTTTTTTGCTAAGTCAGATTTGGTTCTAGTAAAATGTTATTTCCTCTTACTTTTTCTCAATGATATTACTGATTTATTGAAAGTTTTTCTAGAATGTTCTGAAGTAGAAAATCTTACACTATCTTACAAACAAAGCAAAATATTTGCATAGTGCTTTTTTCTTACAACTCTATGGTCTAAATACCTCACAAATTGCCATATTCTGAAATTATATTACTTGTGGCTCCTTTGAGACACGCGAGGAGGACCCAAGTCTCCCAACAAGTATGTGTTTGGGAGTTATAACCTACTAAAACGTTTAACTTTATAGCAGTTCTTTGTTATAAGCCCTCATTAATGTTGTAACTTTGAAATGACTCATGTTACCAGATTCAAGCAGTCCAGCTGTTTACCTGATTGACAGCTGTCAGACTAGTTCCAGGGCAGAAGCACCTGCTTCTGAATGAAATGCACAGATTATCATCCAAGGCCAAGCAGAGAGCAAGGCCTGCTGGAATTTTTTCTCCATTCTTCTCCTGGCAACCCATATTGGATATTGTTTCCATGTGGCGAAAGTCTGAGAAGGTCCTGAAATTGCAACTGCAATGTTATCCCATGATTGCTAGAATGCTATAGGCTCTGTCAATCAAACACTATAACTTTGCTGTTTCCGTGAGATCTAATCTGGACAGTTCTGTCACAGATGGCCAGAACTGGCTTCCAAATAGGCATGGATGCCCAGGAGAAACAGGTAATGGCTTGGCTCCGTCATGACTCTAATATGTCTATGACAGCTTCATAATGATGCAGATTTTCATACTATTGAGGTAGGTCTTTGTCACTTGACCTTGAAAACAGGAACCTGGACAATGAGGTATAAGCCAAAGAAGATTTAGTGAGAAAAAAAGGGGGAAAGCCCAAAGTGTGAGAGCAAGCATGCCTAAGATATTAACTGACACCAAAAAAAGAAAAAGAAAAGGAAAATGTAATGCTTTCTGAGTTAGGAAGCAGACATGATCTACAGTGAGGGTCTATGAAGAAGTTCCTTGAGGGATGAACTTGTAGACATAGAGTACATTATTTCATTGAGGGTATAAATATTCCTTCCACCTCCTTAGCTTATTTGTACCTTAGGAATGTTCTCTTGGTCAATTGATCACCCTCTCAGTTGCATTAACTCTTAAGGAAGGACACTATAATTAAAGTGTGGGGTACATGAGAATACCATGTCCCCACTGAATAGCCAGAGCTAAAACTCAAATTAGCTTTCCCTCAGCAAAACTGCTAGACTTCTATCGGCCTTCCTTTCATGTGATGCTGTAAACCCTATAGAGGACCGAATGTGATGTTTCCTTTTCTAATGCTACCAGTAAAACCAGCTCGTCCTTCAATGGCCTACAAGCATCGTGTCTATCTACCAATCAAGATGGCTCTCAGATGAACCCTGCCTGAAGTCACTCCCTCAGCCAATCTTGACCTCATCACGGCTGCCTTGAGTTGGGTCATGGCGTCTCCCTGCCCCCACCACAGCTAATATGCATGTAGATAGGTAGACATTCTTTCATTCGAGAGACAGCTTTCATGGGCACTGCCTCTGTGCACAGGCCCTGTACAGCCTCATCAGAATGCATTCGACACATACTTGTGGTCTTGTATCTGGCGTAGAGTGGACTGAGCTTCTTGCATGAAGAACAGGGGTCTCCCAGAGCCTAGGCATGGCCACCAGAGGCTCCAGGGCAGCAAAAGAATTAGTGGCAGAGAGCAGAGAGTGCAGAGAGCTGAGACTAAGAAGATGAGAAATGGCAAACCCTAGAAACTGTGAAAGACAAGAATGGGAAGAAGAGAGAAGGCGGAGACGAGAGATTGCCAGGAGCTGAGATCCTGGCTGCAGGAAGGGTCTGGACAGCTGGGAGAGACAAGCTCCAGCTGCCAATGAGAAGCTCAGAGATGGAGCACTGAGAGCCCAGGGCCTGACACCCATATGTGCTGCTGAAGTATGAGCAACAGTTGCTGGGTAGAAGGCATTTACAGACCAGACCGATCTAACAGTGCAGGGCTGCCAACATGCCAGAGTTGGAGCCTTGACCAAAAAGGGAGCTACAATTCATCCATTTGTTATTTCTATCCAAACAGAGCAAAGGAACCCTCATCTGGCTGGTGGCATCATCAGGAAATGCAAATCTATGTACATAATGCACAGTGACGTGCATGGAAACTTGTTTCTTGGCAGCTACTTACCTGCTGTACATTCCCAGGCGAACCCTTAATCTCTTTGGGCCTTAGTTCTCATTTCTGAAATTAAACATAGGAAGTGACAGCGTGTTCCTTAACGAGTCATGCCCAGGATTAAAATTTGTTAATGTAAAGTGTTTCAGATACTGCTTGCAAATACTAAATATTTTGTGTTTGATAGATAGAAAATTAAAAAATCTCTTTCCTATTTATTCTATTTTCAATCATCTCTAGCACTCAGCAACTGCTGAGACAGTTGAACATAGCAAATACTCATCTTTTAAATCTTTAGGGAGATAGTTTAATCTCTACTAAATAAGACTTGGAAGAAAGTTGAAATTTTATATACAGCTTTTATAGGTAGTGCTGACATATCATATTAATGTCAGTCGGAGGGCAGGGAAAGAAAGAAGCCTTGAGGACAACTTTCTCTTGTTCTTGTTTCTCTGGCATTTGCATGACAGAGCATTTACTTTAAAGGGGAATCATTTTGGTAAGCATTTATGGGGATGGGAAAAATGTTTATTTTGGAAACCTCCACTGGGAAATATATGAGTTCCATATGAAGACACTGAGCAAGTTGTCTGACACAATTGTCTTGTGTCAAATGACATCAGAGTCTTGAAGTCATGAGTCATGTTTGTGCTGGAGACATCATTTCAAAGTCTTTAGATTTCAGAAAGCATTAAAATCTATGAGATCATGAGGCCATCTTGGAGAGATGGAATACAGAGGAGCTCTGGGTGGTGCTCTTTAAAGTGTCTGCACCTTTCAAGGTCACAGAGAAGCAATGGGACAGTCACTTTCTTGAGTAAAGTGAATCTCTAGTGGCTTTCAGACAAAAGATGATAAAACGTGCTAAAGCCTCTGCTAGTGCTTTCAAGGCGTTAATAGTCAAACAAACTCAACTGCAAGTCATAAATATTTGAGGATATGGAAAATTAAAAATTGCATGTATACTGACTTGTGAACTTGAGAACATAAATTCTTTCATGTTCTTCCTCATTAGTATTCAATAGTAAAGATTTACAAATGAAGTTCTTGAAATCATCCTTGAATTTTAATTGGTAATAGTCACTTTTAAATGTATTAAGTTCTACATTTTGCAATAGTATACAATCTTGTTCTTCACTGAGTGAGAAAGGCAGTCCTATTATATTTTTATATGTAATAAAACAAAACAAGTTCACTTTTCTAGAAAGCATCCCTGGTTGCTGTAGGCTCCTTTTCTGCCTTTTTGTTCAGGACATCAATTTCCCTTTTCTTGATTTTAGAGCTTTCCTTGTTGTTAACAACAAGTGTATCATGTCCATCAAGTGCAATTTCCATATCTTTAACTTTCCAATTCTATATCAGTCTCCTGTGATTTTTTCAATTAGAATCGAGGTCACTGTGGTCTGGATCACATCCAGTTTACTACAAATGTTTCCTGGATTCTTTGCATTTAAGGCTAACATTTTGAGTTCCTCACTTCCTTGACATTTAAAGAACAATCAAAATTGAGTGATGAGAGAACTTTTTTTATTCATTTGTGAAAATTTGATGACAAATCAAAATTATCAATGATCTGATAACCCTCTCATCATTCTTTGCTCTCAAACACTAGTGAAGTGTTGGACTTACCTTGCAAATGTTCAGGATCTTTGAGGGAAAAGTATTCTTTAGTTATGTATAAATAAATCATCATGATCACCTTGGTTTCATACAAATTATATTTTTAAATTAGAGACAATGACCATCTACCTACATTCAACTCTAAAAATCTTTTTGAGACCAATACAAAAATTCCAGAATTTATAATCATAAATAATGTTAGGCTTTTTTTAAACAAGATCCAAGTTATAAGACTGACATTTTGGAATACTTTTTGGGAATAGTGCTATAAAGGCAATTAAACTGCCTAAACTAAGCAATCTTATCTCCTTGTAAGTGTGCGATGAAAAATAGGAAATGCCTTAAATCAATTTATTAAAGTTTAGATACCTGGAGAGAACACTTAACTTGAATTAGCTTTCTCATAGGACTTTCAAGAAATCATGGGAATGTCTATTTATTTATGACTCAAAATCTTTAAAGAGAAAACCATTCTTTTCTTAATCCAACAGAGCATCCGTTTTGCAGAAATGTTACACTGATTAACAAGTCATAAGCATGAGAGGCTGAAGGGATGGCACAATGGGAACAGTGCTTGCCAGGCAAGCATGAGGACTCACATCAACACCAGGTGTGGTGGCACATATCTGTAATGCCAGTGCTGGGGAGGTGAAGACAAGAGATGCCTGGCGCTAGCCTGCCAGATATTCCTATCTAACTGGTGAGCTCTGTGAGAGACTTTCCAAAGCAAAAACAGCAACAAAAAATGGTTGAAAGTGATTGAGGTTGAACAACACCCAATGTCAACTTCTGGCCTCCAAACACACCCATGTACGGTGCATGCACTCTACAAACACATTCATACACACACACAACCACAATGCAAAAAAAAAAAAAACAATAAAACAGTCTGAAAAAACTTCATCTAAGAAATCTGATAGTCTGTGACACTTAAAGTTTTGTATTTAATGGTCAAGGACTGCTATGTACTTTTAAAATCAAGATGGGATATCCAGAGGTTAAAATAGATGTCATTAGGAGATTTCATTCTATAAAATTAAATGGAAATAATGGTAATGTCAGATTTTTAAGAAATGTTTAGGTATTTTATCATATAGTTATTCTTGAAATCTAGCTAGGTCATATTAAAGATCAAGAACTCAGGACTTAGGTCATTTTCTAGAATATATAGTTGAGAGAGAGAGGAGAGAGAAGAAGAGAGAGAGGAAGAGGAGAGAGAGAGAGAGAGAGAGAGAGAGAGAGAGAGAGAGAGAGAGAGAGAGAGAGAGAATGGGCATGCCAGGGCTTCCTGCCACTTTGTGCATCTGGCTTCTCCACTTCTTTTCCTACATACATGCAAATCAGCATTTCAGTCATTATCCCATCCATAGTTCTGAGCTAATCCACATTTTACTCCACTTTCAAAATTTTTTGACCTAACTGAGCATTCTGTTTTTCATAACCCTGTGGTACCACATATTCCAGTTGGTCCTGCATCCCTGCTGGCATATTTCCTGTTTTGTGTGTTTGTTTGTTTTCTAGGCTGAGTCTCACTCTAGTGAAGACTGACCTTGAACTCACTCTCTAGCTCTAGCTTGGCCTTGAGCTCATGTTGATCCTCATAGCTCAGCCTTCCCAGTGCAAAGTTTAACAGTGTGAAGGACCACCCACTTTTTGGCCTACTTTACTGGTATTTTCATCTCTTCTAGTTCTGTCAACTAGTGACTCATGACAGATCTTGGAACTCATCTTCCTTCTTTTCAACCCTTCACTAAGCCATGCCACTGGGTCACAAATTTTTTTAAATTCTTTTAAAATATTTTATTTCTTTGTTTGCAAGAAGAGAGGAAGGAGAGAGAAGGGAGAGAGAGAGAGAGAGAAAATGAATGAATGAATGAATGAATGCACCAGGGCCTCCAGCGACTGCAAACAAACTCCAAATGCATGTACCATTTTGTGCATCTGGCTTTCCAAGGACACTGGGGAATCAAACCTGGGTCCTTAGACTTTGCAGGCAAGTGCCTTAACTGCTAAGCCATCTCTCCAGCCCCCCTTTTAAATATGGAGAGCTTCACATCCTTGTATAGGAACCCTGCTGATCTTCTCGTACTATTCCAATTTTGGTATACGTGCTGCCGAAGTGAGCACACGTGATTCTCATATGAATATTTCAGACTGGACCTGTTTTCCTTATCGCCAGCTCCAGTGTGAAGCTTGTCTCCATTTGTTTGTCTAATAAGCTGCTTAAATACCACAGAACCGATGAAGCTTTGTGTTCACATTGTCCTTCCCAAGTCTTAGCATGTCAAAAAAGTGTGTGTCAATTACAGCTATTCAGGAAGATGCCTTAGAAGTATTCTTGAGTCTTTTTTCTTTTTAAATAAATATTATGTATTTATGAAGAGAGATGGGCTATGCCAGGGCCTCTTGCAAACTAACTCCAGATGCATCTCAACTTTGTGCATCCAGCTTTACTTAGGTACTGGGGAATCAATTTCGGGTCAGCAGGCTTCTGAAGCAAGCACCTTTAGCTGATGTGGCATCTCCTAGGCCCCTGGAGTCTTTTATTTTCTGTATCTGGTTCTTATGAGCTCTTAGCAGCTCATGTCTCATGCTTTTTCTCGTCTTTAATTTTTCCACTACCTCCACAGCTCTCATACTTTCTCATGTAATCATCGTTCACCGTCAGGACTCTAACTGCTGTTTACATTCTCACACTGATGTGTTTCCTTCTGGGCAGTCAGCAGAACACTTGAAAATGTAAATGTTTTAACACTTGGGTTAATTTTTCTCATACTTAGAGGTGATGGAATTCTACAAGCCTCTGAGGCTGCTTTGAAGGTCTGTGCAATTTGGACCAGGCTGTCCTTATAGTGTTGTTTAAAATTCCCTTCCTAGTTTACGAGGTCTTAGTGTCCTCTGCTGAACTTCTGACAGGCCAAACATACTCTTGTAAAAGGTGCTCTAGTGGATCAAGTTCTAGCTCACAAATGAATCTCTCCATTACTTCCCACATCATTCTCTGGACTTAATCTTATCTGAATACTCAAAGATAGTGACATCTCTACACAGAGTTCTCTCACATTAACTTTGTTTTATTTTTATTTATTGTTTTAAAATATTGTTATTTATTTGAGAGAGAGAGAGAGAGAGAGAGAGAGAGAGAGAGAGAGAGAAGAGAGAGGCCTACCAGGGCTCTCTGTCTCTGCAAACAAACTCCAAATATATGTGGCACTTTGGGCATCTGGTTTACACATGTATTGGGGAATGGACCTAGGCAGTTAGGCTTTGCAAGAACGTGGCTTTATCCACTGAGAAATCTCTCCAGTCCTACTGTCTTTTAATTAACATGCTCTATGGATAGTTGCTTTCTAAAGAAGCTCAATATTTATTAAAATGATAAAATATTAAACAATTTTTATGTGGGAGATAGGTTTTGCTTATAGGAATAGCACAGTGAACTATTTTTACCCTGTGAATTTTTTAAAAAATAAATATAGCATTTGGATAAGATGGTGGGAGGAGAAGTAATAGCACAAACCATCCACATCTGTGCAGCTGACAGAACTTGAGGTGAATAAATACTGTTGTTCATTGAATCATTAAAAAGTAAATCCTAATATGTATAAAGTAATTCCCTAGCGTCGGTGTGGTAGCAGATACCTTTGATTCCAGCACTCACAAGGCCATGGTAGGAGGATCACTATAAATTTGAGGTCAGCCTAAGACTACAGAGTGAGATCCAGGCTGAACTAGAGTGAGACCCTCCCTCAATAAACAAAAGAGTAACTCCCTGTAACTTATGCTTTTTTAAAATACTGCTTGATCACATTAAAAAATAAAACATTTTTCAGTGGCAGCACATTTTATTATAAGATACAGTTTCATTGTTGTCTTATGTTTGTACTTGGACAAGTTGCACCAAAGTTGGAAGACACCAGGCATGGTCTTTTATTATTATCATTTTTTATAAGATTTCTAAAAAAAGATAATGTGTAAAGAAAAAGGCTTTTAGATAGCAGAGGGGAAATGCAATGCTGAAAAGATATGTCTTGTTCTTCAGAAGCTAACTGAGAAGAAGGGGAAGAAGCATCTAATGGTCACACACAATGAATCTCACAATTGCCTCATGAATCCAGCAGCCACATGGCAAGTGGCATGTTTCTCTCATTCAAAGAATTTATTCCTGACCATGTAGTGGCCTTTCTAGCCATGCAAGAATAGCCTTACACATTTTTGACTCAACCAGAAACCTTTTTTTAAAATGTCTGGTTTTTGATTTGTGTCTTCTTAAGATGCAAATGTAATGAGCTTTTCAAAATTTCTGTTTACATTTATAAAATATAATTATGTCTTTTAAAATATTTATGTTTGATTAAATGCAGTTATTGCTATATCAAGTAATTACTTCTTCCTCTAATGAGCAAAATGTTGTTTACCCTCAAATAAATAACTCAATCAGAAATAATAGAACCACTATTTTGGCTTAAAACCAAGTTATCTTTTTGAACCAATACATGATTTTGATAATCATAAACTTAACATGTGTTTTAGAAAAAAATGGAAAACATATGTTGGACACTATGATAGCAAAAATATAGTTTAATGAAGGTGTTAATTTTCTACTGTTCCTTCAACAAATGGTCATAAATTCATTGAGTTAAATCCACAAGGACTTTAATATCTCAGTTATGTCTATGAATAGGCCAAGATGGAACTCATAAAGCTGAAGTCAGGATGCCCTCGGGATTGCTTTTCTTACTGGATGCTCTGTGCAAGAATATGCTTCAAGCTCATTCAGCCTGTCTCTTGAATTCATTTCTTTACATTTCTGAGAAGGAGCACTGCAGGCTGCCTATATTCCTTCTGCAGCCTGCACATTCTTGTTCTTGCTCTCCATGAGCTTCCTTGAGCCCAGTTTTGGAGTTTTCAGGATGGTCTTCATATTTCAGAGTGAGCAACTGTTTCTAGATGTTTCCAGACCACGATTTTTTTTGTTTTTTCCATAAAGAAACTAAGGCCCTTCAGGACCTTTAAGGACATGAATCTTGCCAAAAATTTTGTGATTTGAAAGCATGTGACTCCCTTGTTACCATTTGATGAGAGCCCAGAAGATCCACACTTGTTATGGAGCCTCATCAGCTAACAACCATCAGACTTGACCAACTCTCCCAGTCCACAGACACTGTGAGAATATAAATGTATATAAGACAGTAATAATTATAACCTAACAATAACATAAATTATCAGAGTCATTCAGAAAAAGTAAAATTTTCTGTGAATGGAAATGTCTGATTAAGTTCTTTGTGGTAGAAAAGGTTGACATCTTGTCAGAGGTAAAGCAAATCCTTTGAAAATAGAAATAGGATGAAAAATAAATATAAGAATTTATGTAGACATACTGGGTGTGGTAGCACACACCTTTAATTCCCGCACTTAAAGGTAGAGGTTGGTCAAGCACACCAGGCAATCCTCAGCTACATAGTAAGAACAGTTCAAGGGCAGCCTGAGCTGCATGAGACCTTATCCCAAAAGAAATAAAGCAAGAGTATAAATAGACAACCAACTCTCTGGAAAAATCCCAAATCTCTTTGCATCAAATTATTTTGCCTGATGATAATAAATAGTCAAAATCACCGAATCCTAGACTTCATTCAAATTCCATCTCATTCCATTTGTGGTGCATAGATGGTATGTCAGGAAGTTATGAGTTAACAATGGCTTCAAGGGAAGGTTAGCATCTGCATGTACACAGAATTACTGTACTTGAGCTTGTGGTCTTAGCTACTTCTCTTTACCATGTCAAAGCCTGACATTTCACAAATAAGTATAGTTGATGGAAAAATATGAGGCAGAAGATAGAACAGACTGAGTTCAGACAAGGATACCTTTATTTTTCCAAGGAGCAGAGAGTGGAGAATAGACAGTCATGTCTGAAGTCATGTTCCTTGCAAAAGCCTTCTGGTGGCTCTTTATAAGGCAACAGATAAAGTTTGCCTGGACTCGGGCCTCCTGGGGAGACTGTCTATCAAGGGACAAAAGGTGACCATATGAATGTGTATTGGGCTGGCTGTAGGGTCCTTCAGATACGTAAAACATTCTCCCAGGTGCTTGTGGTGCTATCCTGGGTAAGTTCCTGTGTGAAAATATTTTCCCAGGCTCAGAGCTGCATCTTCCTTTCAAAAGTATCATTTACCTTAGTCATTTACCTTAGTGAATGTAAGGGATGGCAGACTTTTGAAACATGCCCAGCAATTTGTGAGGGAGAGTTGGACTTCTAACAAAACAAAAATTTCATGTTTTTGCTATTTCACCCTTAAGAGATTTTTTTACATTGAAGTATAATTTGCATATCAAAAATATAGATGTGGAAAATTTATAAAATATGCATGATTGGTAGCCCACAGGATAATCAGAGACCACATTCTCTACTATATGCTACAGCACTTGCTTGTATGCGTATGACTTAATTTACTCTGTGTCAGGTCTGAAGATTCATGTGTGCTCTTTTTATATGACGTTATCTTGTTTAGATTGATAAGTGGTTTTCCATTTTATGAATATGACATTATATGAATCTTCTTTCTCATGTTTGAATTTAAGATGCTATTAATTTTTGTTTGTTAGAGATTAACTTTTTCTGAATGTCAAAACACAGTTCTTTTGATTGACATAAGTTTATCTTTTTATTGGGTAACCAGGTCCTTATGTCTGGGTCATAGATATACTTTTGTCACTTCAGAATTAACTCTGAAAGCATCTTACAGTAATTATTATCATGTTACATAATTCCTCCCTCAATATTTGAAAGCAAAGTTGCTTCAAATCTTCCCCAGTATTTGGTTTTGTCAGTCTTTGAAAATTTACTTTTTGTCATTACAAGTTTTTTTTTTTTTTTTTAATCATGGCGTTAACTGGATATTTCTCAGGATAATGCTATTGAATGTTCTGAGATCAGTTGTCATTTGTAGATTTTCTTTTGTGAAGTGACTCTTCTAATATTTGGTCCTTCTTAAATTAGGGTTTTTTCCTCTTCTATTGAATTCTATGATTTATTTATATGTGATGGATAAAGTTTTATTTTTAGATATAAACCTTGCAAAATGTTTCTGAGATTGCGACTCTGAGCCTAGGCTGTCCTCAGACTAAAAAATCATATTGCTTCAGTCTCCTGCTTGCTAGGATTCCAGACAGGTGTCACCTGCTACATGGCTCTCAAGCAGTGTTTCAAGTTAAACAATGGCATTTTCATTTTCTCAATGTTGATTTTCAGTGAGATATTTTAATTTGAGTAAATATTGGGTCAAAATTTTATTAACATTTCTCGTTTCCTAAATCAAGCTTTTCAGAAATGCCTTATAAATTATAATTTAAATAATATATAATCAGCTTAGACAATCTATCTGAACTAATTTTTCTGTATTACATGTTCAGTGATGATAATTTTCTTTAGTTGATTCAGAAAACTTTGCTAAAATACATCTCCTTTATGTTGAATTAATTGATAACATTTTCAGAAGTCAATTGAGAGAATGATGTGGGTCTCCACATCACATTTTGTCTATTTTAGTACCATGACCGTAGGCTCTTATTTACTGTAGGTTTATGATAATTCATAGTATTTTTATTGTTATGCATGTTTATGTGTGGGCATATATTTGGAAGTCAGAGGAAAACCTTGAAACATTGGTCAATGCATTCACCTTATCTGAAACAGGGTCTCTCTCCTTTCTCTCTCTCTCTCTCTGTCTCTCTTTCTCTCTTCCTCTGTCTCTCTCTTTGTGTCTCTCTGACAGACTAGCTATGGGATCTTCTTGACTGTGCTTCCCATTGCCTTGATCCATTGGAATTACAGACACCATATCACTAGGTGTCTGGGATTTTACACGGTTGTTGAGGATCTGAACTCTTATTCACAGGCTTGCAGAACATGAACCTTTAACTACCAAGCCATCTCCCCAGCCCTCATAATTCTTGAAAGTAAGTACAGATGTGTCTCAATTTGTAAATTGAATGTATCATAAGCCCAAAATATATTGAGTGCATTTAGTACATGTATATTACCAACCACTGTCACTTAGCAACACAATACTCTGCATCACACTGGTTCTTCCTCTCAAGATCTTGAGGCTGACTGGCAGCCACGGTTCTGTTTATTGCTCAGTTTCTCTGAGAGATGACCAACCTGCATATTATTAGTTCAGTAAACAGATCCAAATTAAACAGTAGAAATATGGCTTCTGTTGCATGTGGGATTCTCCAAAAAATTGTGTGAGGCTGGCAAATTCTCTGTACATCTCTAATTATGGATATACATTCTGTTGCAGGTGAAGGATATTCTATTTTTATGTTCTTTTTCTTTTTGTGTTTGTATTAGAATTCTTCAAAGAATAAAACAATTTTTATTTAGTTTTCTACTGTTATAACACAAAATACTAGATTAGATAATAGGCTGGATAGTGATATGAAGGGATGCAGAGACTGAAAATCCAAATGCCCCCAGTTTGCTTTGCATCACATCATGGTAGATGGCTTCATAGTAGAAGCCTGTGCGAGTGGGAGATTCCCTGGGAAGATGATATAGGAAATAGAGGGCAGAATCCAAGGGCATGTCTGATCATCTGGTCTTCTGAGAACATCGAACTCTGAGCACAGTATCAGTTCCTCCCTTGATAGCGCCTCCAATGAACCCAATTGGCTCACATTAAAGTCTAGCACTTAGCCAGGAGTTGGAGCTCATGCCTTTAATGTCCCACTAAGAGGTCTTTGCTCCCCAATGAGCTCCACATCATCCTGTGCCAGAGTGAAAGGCTGCCTCAAAAATAAAGTCAACCTTCTCCCAAATTCCATCCAAGTATCTCCCTACCTCTCACTTAAGATAATGCTTCCAACACATGAACCCTTGGGGGACACAGTTATGCCATCCATATGGAAACAAAATTAAAAATGGATGTTTCATTAATTTAAAATTTTTTGTATTTTGATCAAAGAAATTCTATTTCAAGTGGGAAGTTTGTTTCTGAGATCAAATTTTGAAATATAATTTTAAGTCTATGGCCACACCATCCTGAACACACCTGATCTCCTCTGGAACACACTCTTGGCCACCCAAACTGGTTGCACAAATCTCAGGATTCTTTGACACAATAGGTTGCAGCAGAGATTAGTGCTTGCCTATCCCACAGAATTTCTCTTCACTGTGCTTTCAGAAGAAGCAAAAATTTCATCATGAGTAGTGATGATACAAGATATTGAATTTTGTGCCCTCCTTTGAGACTAGTAGTGACCAATGAGAAATAAATTGATATTATTCCTGAAGTGTCTTGTGATTATTTTGACATGGAACATTGGTGTGATATCAAGAGTTTCTACGACCATGAGAAAAGTATTTAATCCAACAGTAAAGGTGATGCAGAAAACAGAAATTGGAAACTGGATCCCTGAAGACCAGGACATTGACATGACAATTCTGACGTTGGTCGTTAAACTTTCTAGTCTAAAATAAAATGTAACTCACCTTTCTTTGGCACTTTGATTTTCTCATATACACAGTGAACTTCATTCTAACTAAAACAAAGTTCTATTAAAAGATAAAGTCTGGCTTTTGTACTTATGAGAAAAATGCTAATCAGAATTAAATAATACATTCAGATGTTACCCGTTGTTTCTTTGTTTCCTTTAAGTTTTACTTGCTTTTCTCAGTCTCTCCACAAACACATTTATCTTTTTTTTCTTGATAGAAAGAGCAGGTATGTGGCTTCTTATATGAGAATTCTTGGCCTCATTCTCCTCCTTTGCGTAGCTCCGTCCTTGGCAACTACTCAGCCTTCATCTGAGGGTGGCTGAATACCACCCAAGTTTGTCTGAGGCATAATTGCAGGGCTCACATTGATGCCATTTCCTTTTCCATTCAGATTTCCAATCTGGTAGTTCCATGCTCCCTGGGTCACCTCAGGAGTCTACAATTAAAGATCCTCCCCCAGTAATCTGACTGTTTCCACCCTAGCCACTTACACAGTGCCTGACTGTGGAGTGAATGTTTGTGTATTGGAGATGTGCTATAATAAGGATGGGCTGGTGTTTGTTCTCAAAGGGTTTCTATGTCATAAACTGAGTCATCAGGGTGCCAATGTTGAGAGGTGATGTTACTTTTAACAGATAGGGCCTACTGGGGTTGTATCTCTCTGAGGGAATGAATGTGGCTCTGTGGGAACTTTATTAGTTCTCATGAGAGGGTTGTTTTTAAGGAGCCCCTTGCTCTGGCTTTCTTTTTTTTTTTTAATATATATGTTTGTTGTCCATAATGAATTATATTATTTAGTGGGCAAACAATGAGTTGTTATCCCCATCCCGAATCAGCTGGATTTCCTCCTCTGTGGGTTATCTGATTCAATCCTTGTGGCAGGGGACCATGGATAGCATAGTATTCAGCCCGGTTTCCTGGCCCAAGTGTGTTGTTACTGAGGGGTGTCATGCCTCTGGATAGTCTCCCCCACCATGACTATCCCAATCTTTCTGCCCCCCTCTTCCGCTCAGTTCCCTGAGTCGTGGTGGGTGAGTATTAAGACTGCTTTAATGTTGTGAGCTTAGGGGTCTTTGTGTCAAAAATTGTTGATTTCTGTCACCCTGGCTTATCCTGTGTTGATTGAATGGCTGTGGCTGTGGGTCCCTTGTTCATCCCATCATTCTCTGTGGGGCTCCATATGGATCATCCACGGTATGACTGTGGTGGCTCATCTCTTGGGAGAATCTCAGCTATCTGCCTACAGTCAGTCGGTTGGTAGGGTTAGATGGGCCACAACTCTCTTGCTGTATCCTGAAAAATACAAACACAATCTCTTTCAGAGAGTGAGATCAGTGTAGGTTAACAAATATACACAATTCTGGATTACCTAGATTCTATTCTTAGTAGCCTCCCCATCAATCACTCCCATAGTGCCTCTTTTCTTGTGAGCCCAAGAGTACGGGATCTGGTGCCTATCACCCTGAATCCCCAGTTCCACTCAAGGGCTCCCCCTCCCTAAGTGGAATATTTGGCCTAATTTAAAAGCTGTTGATTGTCTCCCCCAGGCCTAGACTCCTCCATTGTACGAGTGCGCCTTTCTTGGTTCACTGTTCTCTTCAGTAGGAGGTGTGGTCAGCCTACTCATGGCTGCAGATTGTGTTTCTTATCAGTGGTCTCTGTTTATTCCAGCTGTTGTTGATCAGCTTCCCCTGTCAGCTTGTGCAGTGCCTTCCAGCAATACACTAATTACAACCTGGGGGCTGGTTACCATTCTGGACTTTGAAGGGTCTCTCGATGCTGATCGATGGCATTCTGTAGTTTCTTTGGCAACAGGGTTTTGCCTCAGGCCTGGAGTGGGCATTCAGAGATTTGACAGAATTCTGTGTTGTTTTTGGAACCTCATGGGTCACTTTGGTCAACAGCTTAGTGAGGGAAGGAACCAGTGATTGAAACCAGGGGTATATATGTATGTATATATGATGAATGACATAACTTATTTAATGAAATTCAAACAAGGGACACATTATTAAAATTTGCAGCTGATATTTCTATCAAAACATTTGAAAGTTAAATTCCTGTGACTCTAAGTTGTTATACATAGGTAAGCAAAACAGAACTATGTAAATAGCAAAAATAGAATGTATTTTAGGAATTTGTATCCTTAACTGAAATACATTTTTTAAAGGAAATGAAGACAAGTGAATGAAATATGTATTTTGAGTACTACGCAGCAGGTTTGAAATAAGATTATCATATCTAAAATTTTTTTTATAAATCATTTATAAACTATCAGGGAGGAATAAAAAGAAGTGCCCATCTGTGCAATAGTGGCACCCAACCTAGGTGGGTAATCAACAGCTGGCTAATTGACTATGAGATCCGCTCAGAGGCAGGGAACCCCTGACTGGTAAGGGGACCCAAGGCAACCTTGAAGGGGGACCAACAACCTCATCTACGTGGGGAAGTCATCACTAACCATAGGTCCTCAGAAAGGCTACACCCTCCAAACGCTCACCAAACTAGCAATATTAGTCTCAATTAACCAATAATGCTCTCACTCTCTGCTGAAGATTTTGGTATTATTTTTAGGAAAGCAACGCAAAC
>PVHP010012201.1:0-43928 GCA_004024765.1 Zapus hudsonius
GTTATAAGCCAGCTTCCCCTTGCCAGTGTTTGGCACACCTTCCTGCCGCTGTTTGCAGTGCTGTGGCAGAGGTGATGTCCAGCCCTCTGCTCATGCCATCGTTTTCCCTGCCAGAATGGAGTCTCCCCTCGAGTCCATAAGCCAAATAAACCCATTCCTCTATAAGCCGCTTTTGTTTGGGTTCTTTCTGCGCAGCAACAAGAAAGCTGACTGCAACAAGTGGTATGTCACTAGGGGCAGATTTTGTAATCCAGCCCTACTAGGTGTGTTCAGAGTAGTTTGTGCTCTGAGGATTAGTGCTTTCCTGGCTGTTTGGTGACGTCTTTATGCTTGGACCTATGGAAGTGAACCAGCTTCTTCTTGCATGGATGGTGTTTGCCCCTGGATTCTGTAAGCCTTAAATAAACCCTTTCCTCCCATAAACTTTCTGGTTAGGTGTTTGTCCAGCAATGGGAAGCTGGTTTGCATATTAAATGTCGTCAGCTGTCCTGCTCAACCTCAATTCCAATAAGTCTCAAATCTCCATGTGAAAGAACTGTTAACATTTGTCCATTATGACTGGATGCTGTATGCAAATTAGATTTCTCAGAGTCAATGCATTTGAGTGAGATTTAGAAAGTGAAGCCAAAACCATTTTCTCATATCTTTTAGTATTTTTACTAGCATTTTTACATTTTATATTACATTTTATATTTTTACAGCATGGCAATTTGATTTTTTTTTATTTCATAAATATCTATTACATTTTCATCATATGTTCCTGATCCCACTTCCCTTTTCTCCCTCAGTCTTACTGTACTTCTCATCTCTTATTATGGGATATGACATGGAAGAAAATTCCTCCCCTTCCCTACCAATCTTCAGTTGTTATTAATTCACTAGGAAGGGAAGTGTTCTCCAAAGTTCTTCTCATATACATAAGAATGCTGAATGACTCTGTTAAGTGCAGGTCTTGTACAAGAAACCACACATGGTATAAATCCATCAGTGCAATGGCTTTGTCATGTCTGTGTGCCTGGATTCCACAGTGCTCCCCCCATTCTTCCTGTTTCACCTCCCATGATGTACCTACCCTGAGCTCTGGAGGGGATGACACATAGGTCTCATTTAGGGCTGAGCACTCATCAGTCACTTATTGTCGGCACTTTTTCAGTTATTACTCTCTACATTGACCACTTCCCATTGCTAATGAGAAAACATAAGAAAACTATAGAGCTTTTCTGATTGAGACTGAGCAGAACTGATCTGTAGATATAAATATAAATGCTTAGAAGCCAGATAGACAACACATCCATTTAGCAATACAGCAAGAGCAGGTTTTCCCCTTGGGTCGACATTCTCCCCATTCTTTGGTTTTTGACCTGGTTTTCAGTGCTAGGCAAATATTCCTTCCTGTGGAGTGGACCTCAAGTCCAATCATACAGCTGTTGATTATCCAGTAGCCTTCATGCCACTGCTGCACCTGAGGGCACACATTTCTTGGAGGGTCAGGATCTTAGCATGCACCAGTTTCTGGGTTGTTATGTAGGTGAGTTTTCTCTGCCAGTAACCTGCTTAGCACCTTCTAGCACTATGTAAACTAGCCAGCAGGAATGCAAAAATTTTTATGCTTTGTGTATTGTCATTTTCACTGTTTCTTTAGTTTTGATAAGGAATCATCTCAGAGACAGTAATGGAATCACTTTCTTATACAGGGTCTGATGTGAGTCCAGTGACCATCTCATGGGACGAGGGCCTCGATGGAACTGTATGTGAGTGAAGAAGTCATTCCCAGTAGCTCAATTATAATCTGTCCTTCATTCAGCTAAATTCTCAGTTTAATCTCTTCTCTTCAAAAATATTTACACCAGACTTCATTTTGACATTGAGTTTTGACTGACATAATAGAAGTAGTTGCAGACAAAACTCTTCACAGATGAGAATTTGAGAGTGATTCTGAAACCTATTTTTGAAACAAGGATGATCCCAATGCCATTAAAAGAATGGAGAACACGTAGCTCACAGCACACAGTTACTCACATTATCACCTTCAGTCACTTGAAATAAACTGCCTATCAAAGGGAAGGTTTTGACAGATAAAATGACTCCTGTGATAGACCATTACGGAGGGAATGAAGAATACAGAACTCTGGCTATTTCTCATTATACTGGAGAGTTTCAAAAGGAAAGGGGAAAAAAGTCAGGGGAGACAAGCTCTGGGTTTTTAAATCTTAGCTCAAGACCTTGTTACAAGATTAGAGATCATTTATTATTTTGAGCTATTGCAGCCACAAAAATGGCATAGTTAGAAATCAGATCAGTTGCTAGAATTTGCTAAGTTACAACATAAATTGGATGCCAACTTTGCCAGGTCCGATACATCAGAGCTGGAGTATTTAACAGGAGAACATAGAATACTAGCTTATGAAATTTTGATGAATTCGGATGAACCTAACCCTTTTGCATCCCTCAACACAAGTGAAAACTTAGTCCTCCTTTCTCTGTGAAAAAAGCCCTGGCTTCTTTGGAGACCCTACAATACATTCATTTGCCAAAGAGCTGACAATCACCCTCCCCCAACTCCATCTCTGCTGCACCACATAGACTCTAGACTTAAGAAAACATCGTAATCCTAGCTCATTGTACTGATACAAATGACAGATGTAGCATGGAACTATGTTTCATTTGAAATAAATTAAAGATCTGGCAAGAAATACAGGGGAAATACACGCATTACTTTTAAGTATAAAAAGAATTTTAAAACTTAGAAAGGCAAGAATGGATTGCACTTATTTGATGTTTCCCTTGTAATCAGTCTGAAAACATTTTTTCCTGAGAATGCTCAGTGGTTCCTCCATTACATAGTTTAAAAATAAATTGATAAGCTAAAAAATTAAGGACAGAAATATGTTAGAAACCACCGGAAAAATGGGAAACCCATTTATGTGCACATGTCTCTCAATATATTTATACTTGATATATCTGTATCCAACTTATGTTTACTTATACAAAATACATAAATAATAAATGAGAAAATTATCAAATAAGATGATGAGGGGTCCTGCTTTAGAAGCATTTACTGGAAGATCAGAGCACTTGTGGGACTGGAATATGGTCATCATTTTTGCAGTCATTGTAGGACAGGCAGGACTCAAGAACTGATGCTAAGACTTAAGACTTGTGGAGAAAGGAAGCAAAATAACATGATATTAACCTGTCCCTAAATACTGCAAGATAAAAATACTATATAGAAATTAAACACTTTGTCTGATTGATAAAAGGGCAAATTGACATCAGTTGCCTCTCAATTTGATACCTGGAGAACAATATGGAGTCACAACATCCCTATGTGAATTCGTGCAGGAATGGCAAACTTATTTCTAATCATAATTACATACCGAACTCACAATGAGGAGAATTTCTTCTTATTCTATTTTGTAAATGGGGGGGTGATTATACTCTATCGACATGCTAATATAATAAGTTGTGAATGTAAACGGATATGATAAATTGGTGCAAAACTTCAGCATAGTTTACATTGGATCCTGGAGGGCAAGCACACTCTAGAAAGGGACAGTGTTGGGTCAACTGACAAAACAAAATATGGTTGTGAGAATACCTAAAATAGTGAATAATGCTAAATTTATGGAAGCTGTCTGCTCAATTGAAGACGTGTTGATTTCTTAGGAGACAATTATTTGGTGGCAAAGGAAAAAGAGGATGTTCAACTTAATATCCGATTTGGAGAGAACCCAAATGACAAAGCGTATGGAGCAAGGCATTAAAAGTGAATCTGAATCCAAGTGTAGTGTTATTGCTCAAACTTACTTTGTTTCTTGGTTTTAAATTATGTTCAATTGAGAAGTTTAAAAATACACTGCTGCTGGGCTGGAGAGATGGCTCAGCGGTTGAGGCACTTGCCCTCCAGTGCCTAAGGCCCCAGGTTCAATTCCCCAGGACCTACATAAGCCAGACCTATAAGCTGGTGGCCCTGGTGCTCTCTCTCTCTCTCTTTCTCTCTCACTCTCTGTATCTCTCTGCTAGAAAATAAATAAATAAAATATTTTTTAAAAACACACTGCTGCTTCCATCATTGCCCACTGGAGGAAACGCTCCTGAGTTTGCTGCCTTGATAACCACACAATTACCAGTGCAAAAGGAGATTGTAAATAAACACAATGAACTGAGGCAGATAGTCTCTCTGACTGCCAGCAACATGCTAAAAATGGAATGGAGCATTGAAGCAACCACCAATGTCCAAAAGTGTGCTGATAAATGTACTTCAGAGCACAGGAACTCAGAGGAGCAAAAACCACTACAAAATGTGGTGAGAATCTCTTTATGTCAAGTGACCCTACTTCCTGGTCTACCACAATCCAGCATTGTTTGGAGGAGAGGGAGGGTTTCGACTATGGTGTAGGACCCAAGGGCCCCAATTCAGCCATTGGGCACACAGCTTGTTTGGTATTCATCTTACCAAATTGGATGTGGCATTGCCTACTGTCCCAATCAAGAAAGCTTAAAGTACTCCTACATTTGCCAGTATTGTCCTGAGGGTAACATTGTGCTTAAAAAGAGTACCCCTTACCAACAAGGGGCACCTTATTCCAAATGTCCTGACAACTGTGACAATGGACTAAGCACCCATGGTTGTGAGCATGAAGCCTCCTTAGTAACTGCGAATCCTTGAAGAGCACAGCCAGCTGTGACCATGAACTTCTCAAGGAAAAGTGCAAGGCCACTTGTCTGTGTGAAGACAAAATTCACTGAGTCCCCCAGTAAACAGCACAGGATGACATGGGGAAGGGCTGCAGCATTCAGTGGAGACCTCCAAGGGGAAAGTGGAGGGAAGTTAGTTACAGATTTGATTGCAATGAGAGCAGTTCTTCTTCTCCTGGATTTTTTAAAACAGCAATTAATTGCTTTAATATAACAATTGAAAAAAAAAGCCCAGCATGTCTATGATGGTAGCTTTGGACATGGATATAAATTGGCTGCTTTGAATGGAGCAAGTTGAATGGAGTTGAGAATCTTAAAAGTTGTGAAACCACAAGACACAGGTTGCTAGAACATTGAAGAAACACAGAGGATTGTATGTCTCCTTAAATGACATTCTTAGAAGGAGGAACAAACTAGTAATTGCTGCCCTGGCTCCTAACAGTGTGCTCAGGCGTAGAGGCAGAAGCTTGATGTCCACATCTGTCTCATGGTCTTTCGTTTGCATAAGTGTAACCAGCTTTTAAAATAAAGACCTTACCTAGCAAAAAAATTATATATATATATATATATCACTTTGAAAGATACTATAATAGCTGCTTCTATTTCACAAGGTAGGAAAATAGAAACCACACCCTCTAGAATAAGCTTATATATTTCATGAAGAGTGATTGGAACCCAGAATGGAAAAGACTAAACGGCAGTACTTAACCATGGAAACAAGACACCCATCATTACAGAAACAGGTAGTAGGGACAGAAAGATAATCAGAATGATCTTCCCCATGGGAACTTTAGAAAGTAGTAAAGAACCATGGTCTGTCTCATTATGCTGAAGAGGAGGTGCCTATTTAATTTGAATAAACAAAGACCCCTCTTCTGCTCAGTTCCCTGAGTTATGGTGGGGAGTTTTAAGTCTGCTTTTTTAGTTGAGACCTAAGGTGTCGCTGGACTTCTGCTTTGGGTTGTGTTGAGTATCATTGGTGTCTGTCTCATTGACCTTTTGTGGGTTATCTGACTTGTTGTGGTGTATCTCACCACATTCTTATAGGTTTCAAGTGGGACCTACATGACAGGCCAGGGGTGGTTCAGCTCCTGTAATGAAGTCAGTCATCATGCCATGGCTTGCTGATGGAATTGGCTTGTCCCCAGCTTTCTTTCAAACAGAATCTCCATTGGAAACTGAGATCAGTGTAGCTTACGTGAGATAAATGTTGCTACTTTTGACAAGTTCTAATGGGTGTAGCCTCTTGATAAAGGTGCCAACAACACTCACTGGTGTAGAAATACCATTTTCAACACATGCTGCTGGACAAATTGGATAAATACTTGTTAAAAGTGAAAATAGAGCCACTCCTCTCACCATGCACAAAAATCAACTATATGGACCAAAGACCTCAACATAAGACCAGAAACTCTGAAAGACAAGGAAGAAAATATAGGAGGAACTATCCACGAGATAGGAGTAGGGAAAAACTTCCTGAACAAACCTCCAATAGCCCCAGAAGTACAACAATCACATAACCAATGGAATATCATCAAGCTTAAAAGCTTCTCTACAGACAAACATACCATACTCAGAGCCAACATACCATCATCAGACTGGGATGTAATCTATGTGAGCTATAACACAGACAGAGGTCTAATATCTAGAACTAACAAAGAACTAAAATAAAAAAGCAATAAAAAATTACACAGCCCTCTCAAAAAATGGAGCATTGAGCTCAACAGGGAATTCACAGAGGAGGAAATACAAATTGCTAATTCTCATTTAAGAAAGTGTTCATTACCCGGAATTATCAGGGAAATGCAAATCAAAACTACAATGAGATTCTACCTTACTCCAATCAGAATGAAAATCATTTAAAAAATCCAGCAACAATAGATGCTTGTGAGGATGCTGGTGGGATTGCAAACTTGTTCAACCACTAAGAAAGTTGAGTGGAGATTCCTGTAAAAAAAAGGATATAGAGTTACCAATGGACCCAGCTATCACTCTATTGGGCATCTACCCTCAAGATTTCAAGCCTCAGCACAGAGATATTTGATCAACCATGCTTATAGCAGCTTAATTCATAATAGCTAAGAATTGGAATCAAACCAAATGCCCATCACTGGATGAATGGATATCAAAGTTTAGTATGTTTACAATATGGAATTCACTCAGCTAAAGGAAAAATTACATAATAAAATTTAAAGAAAAGTGGACAGACTTGAGCAGTTCATACTTAGCAAACGCACAGAAGAACAGAGGGACAAATGCCATATATTCTCCCTCAAATGTGGTTCCTAACCAGCCTAGGGTTAAACTCTAAGCAAACTTGACAGGTTGAGAGACTATAAAAGGGGATGGAAGAATTGAGGGGGATAGGAACAGGAGGCTGGGGGTACTTACACAATAGACTAAAACAATAATGAATCAATACCATAAAATCCTTACTTTCATACAATAAGCTCTGAGGAAGCTGTGGGCATTGACTGGTAAGAGGGGCCATGAATAGAATAGGAGGAAGCCTAAACCTTAGTAAAATTGCTCAGGCCTTCAACTCCCAGTCCCAGTCACTGGTTCCTTCTCATGCTCTGTTGTTGATGAAAAAGACCAATGATGTCCCCAAAACAAGACAGGCTTTTGTCAATGCTCTTGAATATCTGCTGCAAGCCAAAGGTAAGACTTATTGCTGAAAAATCACAGAGTGTCATCAAACAACTCCAAGAGATCCTGCTAGATCCAGAATGGTAACCAGCTCCCAGATAGTAGCATGTGTAGTGCTGGAAGGTGTTACATGAGCTGTCAGGGGAAATTGGTCAATGATATTTGGAGAAAGCAAATACCACTGATATACAATCTAGATGGTTGGCATAAGAATGCTAAATACACGGCTTTATGGAAGAGACCAGCAAATCAAGAAGTGCTCATCTGTGCAAAATAGTGGCACTAAACCTAGGAGGGTAATCAACAGCTTACTGATTGGCCAAGAGATCTGCTCAGTGGCAAAGAACCCTTAACTGGAATTGAGATCCATGGCAAAATCTTAAGGAAAGCAAGAACCTGGGCTTCAAGGGGGAAATTTCCACTACCAGAGAGCTAAAGATATACTTTTAATCTAATAAATATGAGAATTTTTGCCAGATATGATCAAGTAGTTTAGGTAACAGGTCACTCTGTCACCATGGCAATACTTGACAATACAGGTACAGCTTAATCCCCAGATGAACATATATGTTTTTATATTATAGTGGTTTAATTAATTTATAGTTTTGAGGCTATGACTTCAGCTGTTCAAACATCTGGAGTAAATTGAATAAGTATTTTGGCTTTGGCTTCATGACTCTTTTCTATAAGACACTGAATGGATAAATAATTAAGACATGGCACTTCAGGCATTTGAATTGTTCATTAAATGAAAAAGAATGTCGGGGCATGATGGCCCATGCCTTTAATTTCAGCATTCAAGAGGCAGAAGTAGGAGGATCACTGTGAGTCCAAGGCCAGCCTGGACCTATAGTGTGAGTTCTAGGTCAACCTGTGGTAAAGTGAGAACCTACCTTGAAAAAAAATTACAAAATAAATCATAGTATTGGGTAATGCAGCAGTGAACACTACGGAAGGTGGTGTTGTGGTTTGAATGTAAAATGTTCCCCACAGACTCAAACATTTGGTCCTTAGCATTGATGGGAAAGTTGTGGACCCTTTTGCAAGGTAAAGCCTGAGTAGAGGAAGTGTGTCCCGGGAAGTGGGTCTTGACTGGCCCTACTTCCTATTACTTCTCTGCTTCCTTTTTACCAACATGACAAGTCTGATTCCCACTCCTACCACCATGCTTTCCCTCACTACATAGCCCCCTTTGAACTATAAGCCATATTAAATCCTTTCCTTCTTTAAATTGCTTAGGGTTAGATATTTGTTCATTTCAACAAGAAACTACTAACTGATATACAAGGTTTCAAATTCTGTTTCATTTTCTACTAGACTAGAGAATACATGAAGAGCTATGAATCATGTCAAAGTTATAAAGGGATTATTGATAATGCAAAAAAGTCTCAACCTAACAGCTGTGCATGGAAATTTTCATAATAATGAGTGCATTTAATTACATAAAGAGTAGAAAGTCACTTTCATTTCATCTCAGTAATGAAGCTTGATTCTGAAGATAATCCTGGGCCTTCTCTGTCAAGGCTAGCATGTGCATAACATCAAATTCAATTCCAAGACTTAACACTCCTTAGAGGATAAAACAAGAATAATTTTTGCATATATAACAAAGCTGAAAAATATTACCTTATAGTATATTTTCTCCAATGTACTTTAAAAACCATATAGGTAGGTTAATGGTAGTACAAAAATAAAAACAAATTAACCTCTGAGTAGTTTCTAGAGTTAACTGAAACAGTAGTGAAGAAAATTAAAGAATATGAGAATTCACTAAAAAAACACACACACAAAAAAAGTACTTTGTTAAGTTTTCCATTGCCCTTGCTTATTTGAGATTTAACCATGACTTCTGATGGTTTACCAGATAACTAGCTTTATAGAAAAAGTTGGGGAGCACAGTCTTCTTGCAAACTGGAGCCTTGAGCTCTGCAACTGTGAACCACCAAGAAAACCTGACAAGACAGGTGTGCAGAAGCCTGCCTTCTGCTAAGAACACAGGTGAAGAAAACTAGTACCAGACAGTGAGTGGGAGCTTCTTATGCCTACATTCCCCATCCCAACCCTTAATCCTCATCGATGCTGACATCTGATAGACAAAGCCCATAAGGCCTTGTACTTGTATTCAATGCTGACTTTGGTCAAAGCGTACATACATTTTCCCCCAATAATTTCTATGTCTTTCTAATATGTGATGAATATTTTCCAATACTTTTTAAAAAGTGAACTTGATGCAATAGGTCCACTGATTATAGTGAATATGCCAGATGCCAGCTAGTTTAATTGGCCACATTTCACAGACATTGTATTTCAAAAATGGTTTATGCTCAAAAATCATTCAAAAAGATAATGGCAATACAAAAAAAAAAAAATCAAATATCCTATTCTGGGAAGCAGTCCAGGAGACCTCAGATTAGAGTCTAAATCTGCCACTCCAAAGGAGAGGCCAGTAACTATTTCCTAAACTTTCTAATATATATACATATATATATATATACACATATATACATGCAAGCAGAGAGAGAGAGAGAGAGAGAGAGAGAGAGAGAGAGAGAGAGAGAGAGAGAGAGAGAGAGAATGGGTATGCCAGACCCTACTGCCACTGCAAGCACCAGTTGTGGATCTGGCTTTATGTGGGTACTAGGGAATTAAACCCGGGTCATTTTGGCTTTGCAGGGAAGTACCTTAACCACTGAGTCACCTCTCCAGCTCTGATTTAGATATTTTGGTGGCAAGCATCAGAATACAGAATTAACAGTGACCTAAGCCATAAATACAATGTTTATTATATGACAATATTGCTAGAGATGCAGTTCTAGGTTCATTCTAACAACACTAGAGTGACAAAATATTTAGTATCAAGATGAACTTTTCTTTTTACTGTCCTACCTGGTCAAAAGATGCTTCCAAAGATGTAAAACACATTCTGATATAACTAAGAAAGGAGGCATATGTAGGTATAGAGTTCTTTGGTGATATATGCATATCTCAATATAACAATTAAAAGGGATATGTTTTATATATGTATCAAAAATCAAAGAATGATTTCTGTTGACTACATACTGCTTTTTAAACAAAGTGGAAATTTTTAAGTAGAATCATTGTCAGGAACAATCTCTACAAATGTCCTACAATTATCCATAATTGCTTGTCCTGGTGAAAAATCTATGTCCTCTGTTGAAAAAAATGTTCAAGAAAAGTTATGTGGTTATAGCCCCAACCAGTCTGACACAGAAAGATTGCTTGAGCCCAATAGTTCAAGATCAGCCTAGGCAGCTTGGTGAGATCCTCCATCTCACACGAGCACCTCAACAAGACTAAATACTGTTTAATTAATGCTACATAATAAAATCTAAAGTTACCTTCTATAAATAGAATAAATCCCATTATTAATATCAGAGATTTGCATTTTATTACTGAAATTTCAGGACTTTTGAAGGAATTTTTTAGAATGAGTGGAACATCTTCTTTTAAAAAATGAAAGAAAACATATAATATTGATCAATCTGATTGGGATGAGTGTTTGAAGATTATCTAAACATGATTTTTTAAAAAATATTTTATTTATTCATTTTCAAGCAGAGAGAGAGAGAGAGAAACACAAGGGCCACCACCTTGTGGGTCTGGCTTATGTGTGTCCTGGGGGATTGAACCTGGGGCCTTAGGCACTGGAGGCAAGTGCCTTAACCACCAAACCATCTCTCCAGCCCCTAAACATGATTTTTAAAGTGTCTATCAATGTGACCTGTATGGACAGAAGAGACATCCTCAATCCATTGCCATCAGAGGATCGCTCCGTTACTTATTCTTTTCTTTTTCATGTTGACTAAAGAATTACACTAAGTCCCTCTGAACTAAAGAGAACAACAACAACAACAAAATCACCAAAGCATTTCTGAGAAAGAATAAAGCAGTCCTTAGAAAAGTGAAATTACATTTGGGAACTGTCTGTTTCTGTCTTTAAATGTAGCCAACAAAATTGTTCCTCTCTTAGAAATGGTTTGTTTGTGATAAGTGAGCCTTCTTTCTATAGACAAAATTCCCAGACAATGTTTCCATCACGAGCACTTCCCTTCCCTGGACTTTATAAAATTAGAGCTTACAGATAACTTACTTGCCCAGCAACACAAAAGGGTTTAAAACTTCTGAGAAACTATGGGAACCAGTATCCCACCAAACTCCCTGGGTTGTGCCCTAGTATGTTTATTGGGTGTTCCAAACCTTTACAGATACCCATTAATTTTTCTGGCAGGTTTCTTAAAGAAGCTTTTGTGCTAAGGAACTTGAAGGCTCCTATGGTTTCAAAGATCATGAAAGTGACAAAAAAAAATGTATGAAGTATTCATAGCAAAATTTTCTGGAAAAAATATGCTTTCATAGGTCAGCTTTAAGTAATTGTGCAGATTTCATAGGAAAGGTAGCTTGGAGTGATGCACAGGCAAAGGCTCTTGGGTCCATAAATCTAATTTTCCTCTTGGTGTTACTGTGTATCTGTTGGGGTCATGGACCCCTGGCCCTCCGTGGGTAGCCCAAGCCTCGCTGGCCAGCAGGAGAAAGGGCTCGATTGGGGAGAGGTGAGCCGACGGCTGGAGAAATGTCAGGCAGATCTCACTTTATTTTGGGCATCCAAAGCCCTTTTATAACCAAAGGCTGCATTGTTCAGCATATTCCTTTCAAGCAATAAAATTTAAACTTTTTGGTGGGAACCAATCAGCAGAATACAGCAGAGCAGAGTAGCTTCCTTAGGATGCATTGTTTTACAGCCAATTCAGCAGAAGTTTGTTAACATCATTTTCAGGAAACAGGGCTATTGTTAGGAAAAAGGAACCCAGCAAGAAGAAACAAAACTTATGGGCTACTCCATGTTCTAAAAACTTAGCTTAAGGTTGAACAGTTAGGCTAGGGCCCGACATGTATCAACACAGTGACTTTGTAAAGTTATGCTTATATCGTTCCTCATTTGTGCAACATGCACGATATTTGTGAACAACAAATCTGACACTGCTTGAAAGTCACTTGGATATAGTTAATATTTGAGTCAGATTTGAAATGTAGAAGGACCAGTAAGAAGAAGACAGAATAGGATTAAATGAAACGGTAAAGCAATCCACACATGCTGACAACTATTAAGAAGAAAGATGTAATGTGTATGGGATGCATAGTGATGACCATTTCTATTTCTGATAGTAGATAGAAGTTAGAATTATTACTAAAACATTGACAGAACTAAAAGAAAAATCCATATAGCAATTAGAATTATTACTAAAACATTGACAGAACTAAAAGAAAAATGCATATGTACATCGTGGTGGTTTGGATGTGAATGGCCCCATAGATTCTGGTATTTTTTTTAAATAAGAGTGAGGTTCCTACATAAGTCACTAGAGGCAGAGCCCTGCTTAGAGGTAACTGCAGGAAGCCCCACTAGGTGTGTTGAGAGCCAAACTGAGCACTGGCTGTTGATGTTTGATGGTGCTGGCTTCCTGTTGTCTCTCTGTTTTGGATGTATGCTGAAATGAGCCAGCTTCTTCTGCCATGAAGAAGCTTCTCCTAGAATCGTAAGCCTGAAATAAATAGTCTTTCCTCCCTTAGGCTGCTTCTGGTCAGGTGTTTGTCCCAGCAAAAAAAAAAAAAAGTAACCACAACAGAAAATTGCATTGATTTGGAAGATTTCCCTAACATATGAATTGCTTCATATAAAGCAAAATTCTAACAAGTAAATGAAAAATGAATAGATCTATCTGATCTGTCCTGTTCAGTTTCAGTTATTATCTATATCAGTGCAAAGTCATCGTTATGACACTAATCTTATTGGCCATGAAAATTGGATGTGGTTTTAAAGCCTGAAGCTGTGGTTCAGTCATGCATCAAATTAGATTACTGATGATCTATATCAAAACACAGTCAAGGAAATAGTTCATCCAGACTGATTTATCATATACCAACCAAATATTCTAAAAGTATTTCTACAGAAATGAACATTTTTCAGGTGCTAATGAAAGAGCTATTTTCAGGTTAATTCTTACCTGAATTTCTAGTTACTAATTATATTTAATAAAGTCTATTGCAGCTACATTCACATAGCACCTGACCAAAAGCAGTTTGTGGGAAGAAAAGGTTTATTTTGGCTTATACATTCCAGGGGATACTTCATGATGGCAGGGAAAAATGTGGCATTGGCAGAGGCTGGACATCACATTCTGACCAATATCAGGTAAACAAGAGCAATAGGAGAGTGTGCCAAACACTGGCAAGGGGAAGCTGGCTATAACAACAGCTATAAATCTGTTCCCAACATAGTATCTCCAACAAGATTCCAATTCCCAGATTACCATCAGCTGAGGACCAAGCATTCAGAACACTAAGTTTATGGCAGACACCTGAATCAAATCACCACATTCCACCCCTGGCCCTCATAAACTGGTAAGCATACAAGATGTAAAATGCAATATATCCAATCCAACTCCAAAAGTCCTTATAATTTTTCACAATTTCTATAATGTTCAAACATCCTGTCTTTTAACTGAGCCATAATGTCAAAACAACATAAAGGCATAGAATAAACATTCACACTGAAAGAGATGGCATCAGGCATAGCAAAGACAGATAAAAATAATACAGGATTTAAAAGAAACAGGGCAACATCAAACTCCAAGTCCAATAACTCTAAATAGTGATGGTTCTCTGGAGTTCTAATTCTGCCCCTCTAGCTCAGCTTCTCACATTCCTGGAAACCTTAATGCAGTGCTGACAGCTCTCCTTGGCAGCCATCTCACAGTCCTGGTATCTCCACTGGGTCACCACTTCAAACACGGTTCATCAAATTGCTCCATCAGGCCTCTGCACAAGTTATCCAACATGCCTGGTTCACACTACTCATGGTTATTTCCCAAAATAAAACCATGTTGCAAATCCAATGACCCTCTCTTACTGTGTTTTTTTTTTTAATATTCCGTACTACCAGGTGAGCTACCAATTTGCTAATCCATGGTGGGGGTCGGGATAAATCCTACTTTAAAGAATAGGAAAGCTCCTTCAACTTCCAGCCCCTTATTTCAAAAGAGTCCTCACTCTTCCTGCTGTCCCAAAGTAGATCACCTGACCCAGTCTCAATGGTTCTAATCTCTCAATCAGCCATTTTAGCCCAAAGATTTCCTTTCTTTCTGTGCCATATCCATCTACTCACACAAATCCATTTGTACACAATGCAAACCTGCACAAGTTCTTAGGACACAGGCTGGCAGAATACAGTTTATAGTTTATCTGTTTCTAGGCCAGATGGAATAAAGTTCTTTCTCACCCTCATAAACCAAATCTCATAGTCCATCATCCTTACTGCATTCAGGTGTTTCCAACTCTCACCAGAGTCTATGAAGCTGTACTTACAGCACTTCAAGGCATCTCTTGGGCTGAGGCTTCAAATCCTTCCACATTCATTCTAAAATCAGTTCCAAATGGCCAAAGCCACAGAATCAGGGTTCTAGCAGCTACACCCCCACTCCTTGGTACCAATGTTAACTTTTGAAGTCAACTTTCTCATTGCTGTGACAAAGAACCTAACAAAAGCAGTTGATAGAGGAAGGGGTTTTATTTTGGCTTCAGAAAACTCCATGGTTGCAAGTAAAACAATGGCATGAACAGAGGCAGGACATCACTCCTGGCCAATATCAGGTGGAAAACAGCAATGGAAGAGTGTGCCAAACATTGTCAAGGAGAAACTGTGTATAACGCCCATAATCTCACCCTCAACAACACACTTCCAACAATGTTCCAATTCTAAAATTGCCAACAGATGGGGATCAAACATTCAGAACACATAAATTTATGGGGGGACACCTAAATCAAACCACCACAGTTGGGAACTTAATACTCAGAACACATGAGTTTATGTGGACACCTAATTCAAATCACCACATTCTACCCCTACCCCCATGAACTCATAACCAACAATGATGTAAAATACAATGCATTCAGTCCAACTTTAAAAGTCCCCATAGTTTTTACCAATTTCAATTTTGCTCAAACATCCCCAGAGTCCAAAATCTCTTAAATATTAGCCTGAAAACCAAAGTCATAATGGCACAGAATAAATATTCATACTGCAAAAGATGGCCTTGAGCATAACAAGGAAAAACTGAACAAATACAAGTTGTAAAACAAACAGGACAAATATTCAAGTTCCATAGCTCCAAGTCCAACATCTCTACCGATGGCAAAGTCTGGAGTTCCAATTTCACCCCTCCAGCTGGGCTGCTTACAGACCTGGGGAACAATCCATGTAAAGCTAGCCCCTCTCCTTGGTGGCCGTCTCATGGTCCTGGCATCTCCACTGTGTCTCCCCTGCAACCCAGTCATCCTCATGACTCCATCAGGCCTTCATGCAGGGACTTCCAATAACCCTGCCTCACATTGCCCATGGCTATTTCCAAAACACAAAACCATTTTGCATATCCAATGGCCCTCTCTTTCCTGCATTTGTCATACTCCACAGTACCAAAGTTTTAATAAAGGGAAGGAATAAAGTCAACTTTGAAGAGCAAGACACTCCTTCAGCATTCAGGCCCTTTACTTTGAAAAAAAAAAAAAAGGTCTGTATTTTTCCTGCTGTCCCAATGCAAAACATCAGCCTCTTTCTCCTCCTGCACTATTTCTGAGTAATAGTGACTGCACATTTCTTTCCTGAATATGTTTTAGAGTCCTCAGTCTCCCCTTGGGATTTTACAGTTGCAGAATGCTCAGTGGTTAAAGGTGCATGCTTGCAAAGTGCAAAGCCTAATGACCCAGGTTGATTCACCAGTACCAAAGTAAAGCCAGATGCACAACATGGTGCATACATCTAAAGTTTGTTTTCATACATCTGTAGTATTTTTGCAGTGGCAGGAGGATCTGCATACCCATTCCTATTCCTCTCTGTCTCTCTCTTTTCTCTCTCTCATAAATAAATAAATAATAAAAAGTACTTTTACATTTGTTTTTCTAATTTAGACTCCATTGGACTATGTTACACAGCTGATATTTTTGTCTACTTACCATATAATCATAGGGAATTACATATGCCCAAATATTACACTAATAAATGTTTGCTCTTGCCAACATCAATACCTATTTCAAGAGAGTATGCAGCTAATGAGAAAATCTTTGAAAAGTGTAAACATGGGTATATCTAAAGTCACCAGGTATAAAATATGGGCTGAAGACAAGGGAGTGTGGGATAAGAAACAGCAGAGATTAATAGAGAGATTCAGGTGTTAGTTTCTAGCATGAATATTTCCCTTTCTTGAGAACTTCTTGTGAAGGAAAAAGCAGCTTGCTCTTTATACTAAATTCTGTAAAGAAAGGAAACATTCACAAAAATATATGCTGGCTCCCTTGGGAAGGTTATAATAAAGTATAAAGTCATCTTGGACAGAATTATTAGAAATAACAAAAATTACAGCACCTATGAAATGGAAAGGGCAATTCAACAACATTTACAATTTGCAAACGTATGTTCTCAGTAAAATGTCATTTAGGTAAGCACAACCATCAAACTTTAAAAAGACTGAGAAAATAAACAGGCTATAGAAAAGCTATCTGCAACTGTAAAATACAAGGGGAGACTGTGGACTCTTGAAACATATTCAGGAAATGTGCAGTCATTATTACTCAAATAATACAGGAGGACAACGAGGCTGATGTCAATGAATATGAAAATCATGAAAGCTCTTAAAAGTAAGAGCATGTGTGTCAAATCTAGCATCACATTAAAAATTGCTGCTAAAAAAAGAAGAGTTGAAAGTAAGAATAAACTATTCTAAAGACTTATTTTGATGGAGAATTCACTTATAAATAAGCAAACAGAGCAAAGATGTAAATATGTGCCAGGGAAATACATTGAATAACAATATATGATTTTAACTCCAATGTATTGAAAGAACATACTATAACAATAATATAGTTTAAAGAAAATAATATACCTTATTCCTAAATCCTGTTTGACTTTTTAAATCCTTCATTTACCTTATGAAGCTATTCTTCTTGGATTATCAATAAAAGGTGTGAGTCCTTTGACAATACTTTAACTAAATTCACTAATGAGGGTTAAGTTTTGTGACCTCATGGTGAATTGTTATAACATTTTTGAAGGAGAATGTGCTATGGAACCTAGCTTTGGTATGTTACCAACTGTGTGACTATGAGCAATCAGTCCATTTTTTTTTAGCACCAGCTGCTTCTTTTCCAAAATGTATCACCTAACTATTACTTCAGAGGAATAACTTTAAAATTAAATATTTTTCACTGAAAAATATTAGAACTTCTTCCAGATATTGAAGGTATTGCCAAAACTTGAAATTAGTGACATCATCACTAAGCTACCTAAGGAAGAAAACAGTACTCACTAACAGTTGAGAAAACGCATTCATGATTTAAAAACACAACACTTAGGTTAAAAAGTAGTAATATCACTTCTCATCATACTCCTTCAGGGAATATCCACAGTATAAAACTTGAGTTGGCTGACAGCAGCGGACAATGTTGCTTGCAATCAGAGATAAGCTCTGTGGGAACAAAACATCTAATGATTGGGAAGCAGAAATAGGACATTATGCAGAGTACAGTGCCAGGCACCCCCGTGGGAACACAAAATATAATCCATCGTGATTATGGCAATGATGAACAGACCAGGCCCTGCCATCAGAGTCTAGTGCCATTAAGAGAAAGCCATGCCCTTGGGAGGGGAGGGGCTCTTCCTCTGTGGTGTTGGCTGAGTTCCCTTGCAGAGGGTTACACACCAGTGATTTGAGAAGACAGGAAATAGCCTGCTTTCTGACTCAAATAAAATGCTGACAGCCTGTCATGCAGCCATTTTCTATCTCTGCCTTGAAACCTTATTGACTTTTTTTTTCCTTAAGGGCTCTATCTAGGAATACTAAATTTTGGGGTGGGGTAGAGGAGAATGTTTTCTGTAAGTTGTTTGGGTTAGAAAACTTAAACATACAAACAGCTTGGAAATTGCTTAAGTAATCTGAGGTAAATCTGAAAAAAAAAACGCTCTACTTTGAAATTAAATATTGATAAGAAAAAAAGAGGAAGAATCGTGAATAAATGGAATAAAAAGAATTTAGAGGGCTGGAGAGATGGCTCAGCGGCTAAGGCACTTGCCTCCAGTGCCTAAGGCCCCGGGTTCAATTCTCCAATTCTCCAGGACCCACATAGGCCAGACCCACAAGGTGGTGGCCCTGGTGTGCGTTCTCTCTCTCTCTCTCTCTCTCTCTCTCTCTCTCTCTCTCTCTCTCTCTCTCTCTCTCTCTCTCTCTCTCTCTCTTTCCTCTTTCTCTCTCTGTATCTCTCTGCTTGAAAATGAATAAATAAAATATTTTTAAAAATGTTTATTTAAAAAAAAAAGAATTTAGAAGTGTTTCTCCATACTTTCTTTTTCTTTTTTTACATTAAGTCTATGACAGAAACTACTTAATCATTGCACTCATGTGTTTTCCCATTCTTCCTTCCAAACAGAACTCAAACTTGATCATAGTAATTGTCCATGTTCCCACTTAATGCACAAATCTACACACTTCCTCAAACTTCTTTGCAGCTGAGGGAAGTCGTGTCATCCAGATCTAGCCAATAAGATACAGACAGATATGAAAGGGGACAGCATCCCTCTCACAAAAAGACAAAACTGTGGGCTGGGAAGATGGTTCAGTCCTTAAAGGCACTTTCTTGCAAAGTCTGCCAACCCAGGGCTCAACTTCCAACACACCACAAAAGCCTAATACAGAAAGGGTACAAGAATCTGTGTTTGATTCTCAAGCTACCCATGTAAGCCTGAAACAAGAAGTGGCCAAAACATCGGATATTCACTTACAAGAGGCCCTAGCACACTGTCTCAACTACCCCCTCCCACACACACATGTGTAAAGAAATAATTTTTATAAAAGACAAAATCCTGTGAAAAAGGTTATTTTGCTTTCCCTTTCCATATGTCTGATATGGACAGTGGGTGCCTAGACAGTCAGCATCCAACCTGCAGGTGTTTAGGATGTTGGGTGTGAATGTGTGTGTGTGTGGGGGGGTGTCTCTTTGTTCTTCTATTCTTGAAGGTATGCAATTCAGTCAACTTTGAACAGATGTTTATTTAGCAAAGCAGCAGACAAAGCTAAGCTAAGCAATGTGAGCATCCACGAGACATAGGAGTGGACCGTCCCAAGGTGGGAACAGCACAGCCTAGTGGGCTCTGTGTTGTGGATTTTAAAGATTTTATTATTTCTTTATGAGGTATGTGGCATATTCATGAGGTAAAGTGACCCTTTTACTGTCCCAAATCATGGTGGACTGGATCTTTCCTCTCAGATATGTTCCCCTATGATCGCCACAAAAGGAGAGAGGTGTCAATGCCACCATGTGAATGATGTTATAACATAAGTCTTCTGAGGACGTGACCCTTTGTGAGTGCACCCTGAGGGTGACTGTCCTGTTGCCTTACTTTCTGATACAGTGGGGACAACTCACCTGAAGCTTCGAGAACGTTTAACCACAACAGAACATCCTGATTAGCAGCAGAAAGTTACCAAGACACATGTGTACTTTTCCTTGGTTGCCTCATCTCTAACTCATGGCCTATGTGGTGATCCTGCAATCCGTGGAGACATTCTTAGAAGCAGTTCTTACTCAAATTTAATCTATTGCAATGAAATGTAGGAATAGTGAAAGGGAGACAATGCATCCTGTGTGCTCCTCACAGTTGATTCTTGGGATCCATTTTTCCCAAAGCCCTGTCCTTCCTCTCATCTGGTAAGTTTGGCAATTTTCCACCCAGCTAGAAACCTCCTTATTTACTTTCTTCAGTTCTCAAACTTGCTGTTTCATCCTAACATTTAAAGCACACACTTTTTTTAAACTTAACATAAAGATGGACATAATTTTAGTATATTTGGACCACTATGACAAAATAACTTAGACTGGGATATATAAAAAATAGAATTTTGTTTGACACTGCTTTGGAGGCTGAAAAGTTCAAGGTTAAGGTTCCCGCAGACTTGGTACTTGCTTGTCCTCACTGGCCAGAAAGAGCAAACAAGCTCTCTTGTTTAAGGGTGCTAATCTTGTCTATGAGATCAGAGCCCTCTAACTCAATGGCCTTTCAAGGGCCCCATGTCTTAGTAACATTATATTTGGAACTGAGTTTCTGCACATGGATGAGGGAGAGGAGGATATTCCCACTCTAGCAAGCACAAAGGATACACACTAAGAAAGTCAGAGCAGGGAAACAGAAGGTGTCTGAACATTGATGATGCATAGTTTCTGCTGCAGCTGCCTTGGGCTCAGTCATCTTTGCACACATGGTATCCAGTAGCAAAGTGATCATTTTCTGTTTTCAGCCTCTGATTGTCATGTTCTTTAGAGCCCAGACCCAAACATAATACTGTGCAGAGTATGTGTTATTGGTGCAATTATATTTAAGTTGAAAATATATGTAGCTAGGGCCTCCCATTCAGATTCGATAAGCCCTCATGGGTGCTTTTATTTTACCAAAATTCTCTTAAAAGAAGACCACTTGGGAGGGAAAACTGAGAAGTTCAATGTGATGGTTTGATCCAGATGTCCCCCACAAACATGTATGTTCTGATTACTTGAGCCCCAGATGTTCTGGAATTGGAAACTTGTTAGAGATGTGTTGTTAGGAGAAGATTTATGGGGGTTATAACTGCTTCCCCTTGCCAGTGTTTGGCACACCTTCCTGCCGCTGTTTGCAGTGCTGTGTCGGAGGTGATGTCCACCCCTCTGCTCATGCCATTGTTTTCCCTGCCATCCTGGAGCTGTAAACCAAAATAAACCCTTTCCTCATACAAGCTGCTTTTTGTTGGGCTCTTTTCTGTGCCATCACCAAGAAAGAGGACTACAATATTCAAGGATTCCAAGAATGAACCCTTACTCATCAGACAAGTGATTCTGGGTTCAAAATCCACCTAAGAGACATAATGCTACACACTCTCACAGAATGCCTTGGAATCCTTTTCTCTTTTTGTTTGGTTGGCTTAGTTTTGAGACAAGTCTCTACTCTGTATCCTAGACTGACTTGGAAATCTGTTACCCAAGCTGGCCTCGAACTCACAGGAATCCTCTTGTCTCAGCTTCCAAGTGGTAGGATTATAGGCAGTATCCACTTACACCTGGCTTCAAAAACAAAAACAAAAAGAGACTTGTTTTTTAAATAAAATGCTTGCCTATCGATAACTGAAGAAAAGCATTCTGGGACTTCATTTAGATAATGAAAACCCATTTGTTTCAAGCACAGAGTGGAGGAAGAACCGATCCTCCCAACAGTGCAGTGCTGAGAGCCAAGTTCTCCAAGACTCTCTTGTTTGCAGTGGTGAGTACTAACTTGAATTAGCCTCAGTTCTTATCCTGCCTGGACTTTCTTCCTGAACAGTCTCCACTAGTCTCGATTCTATCTTTGTTGGTCTGTCTAAGTATCTGCCTGTGCAACCACTTAAGCACTGAAACTTGGCTCAGCCATAATGACTTTAAGTTCACATGGTAGGCTCTCTCTTGGTTTATCCATTACCTCACTTTCTCTGTATCTTATTTAGCAGGACAAGAGAAAAATTATGACAGTGAAGCAATATAATGTTTTATTAATAAGTATGAAAAAGGATTTTTTTAATTAGGCAGACTTTCTAAATCTTTGCAAAATAATTATAAAGTTTAAAAATTTTTATCTTATTTATTTATGTATTTTATTTGGGGGTGCTAGAGGTTGAACCCATGAATGGCAGGGAAGCATTCTGTCATTGATCAATATCTCTAGCTAATCATAAAACTAAATACTAATGAATCCAAAATTGAACTTCTGGAGTGTGTTTTGTGAAACAATTTTCCATGATCAAAGAGAGTTGCAAAATAGTGTTGATACTTTCCTTTGGAGGTCTGCAACACACAATAACTTATTAGATCCTTCATAGAACCAAATGAATTCTGTCTTTCTTTAACCCAATGTTTCCCTAAAATTATTTTTTCTTTGAATATTGGTTTCAAAAAACACTCTGTAGAACATAATTGGTAAATACTAGGCTAAAAAATAGTTATCTTTTAAAATAAATTAAATGAGATTATATTTAGATTTAAAGTTAAGAGTCAAGATGATTAACTCTATATTGTATTCCAAACAGTGTCTGGACTAGAAAAAAGATTCATTAAGTTAATAATAAGTTTCCTGAATTAAACTATAAGCATTTTCCCTAATGTTTATTCTAAAACTTAAGGTTCAAAAGCAAAGTATTTCCTTGATACCATTTAATTCTTGCTAAATATAACTTTTTATTCTCAAAATTTTAAAAATATGCTTAAAAACTGACTAAAAAACACACACATACAGTTCTAGGAGGTTAGAGCCTATAATCAATGTTTATCTGTAACTATGTGACACCATTCTATTTTCAAAAGTAAGTATAAAGAAAATGTCAGCTTTGTCAGGTAGTAATCCATAATAACTGTCAAAATATCATACTAGTGTTATCTATCAGAGTATACACATCCATACACACATATGTATATATGTATATGTATAGATATAGATACTTGTTGATTTTTCAACATCAAGAGTTTTATATAGTTAGGAAAAGAACACTACAGGATTGGCAATATATGCATGAAACATTAAATACAAATATCAAAAAGTTTGAGATCCATGGATAATGTGTAAATCATACAATGTGAGAAATTGGCATTATCATGACAAACGTGGACCAGAGGAATTCTCTATGTCTTTTTTTATTCATGCTCTGAATTACAATTATAAAATAACTTAAGGCAACGTTTTTCAAACCTCTTTAACTCATATAGAGGCACTTAACGTCTGGACTCTGAGGGGACAAGTATTGTTGTCCAAAACTTTTGATTTCATGGAAAATGAAATGAAGACATCAAAACACAGATAATCTCTCCTTGTTCTGAGATCAAGTCACTTTACTAACCTACATATGCTTAGAATCCCTTTTCTATAATGTATTCATTGCATGTATAGACCTGTACCTGGTCCTTTTCAGTCACCCGATAGGACTTGAGAACAAAGGGGGGTGTATCATTTACTTTCTGACACCGTTTATAGAAAGAAAAGGTTCATTTCAGCATTCAGTTTCAAGAAATTTCCTCATAGCCAGGAAATCATGGCAAAGCATACAGTTAGAATCACTTCTTCACATCAGAAGAGAGGAAGCAGAAAGGCAAGAGCACCAAGCAGGCTGGACTATACCACTACAAGGTCTATCCCCAGTGACTTGCATCTTCCAGCAAGGCTCCTCCCCCGAAGGTTCCATAAATTTCCCAACCAGTGCCATCAACTGAGGACATTCTACATTCAAGCCACCACAGGCAGTAAACACATACTTGTTGATGGTCCTGTTTTTTTTTCTGTTTCTGATAATAAAGTCTTTTTTTTCTCTGATCCAGAAATGTCATATAGTACACTAGACTTTATGAAATAGCATAAGCTAGTTACATTATAAACAGATTAAGATTAAATACTTGGTGTGTCATATCAAATTCATAGAAAAAGCTGAAAATTACTTCTATTTTATGTGAAAATATTTCTAAGAATTGCCCCGTTTTTCTTTCTGAGTTGAAATTTATTAGTAAAACCACCTGAGATAAAAGTTTTACTTGTAACAGGATTTTAGTGATAAATTCAAGTATTTTCTTATGAAGATCCTCAAATCTTCTACTGTGACCATTTTTGCAACTCTTTTCATGCAGTTTGTCCTTTTGTATCAAAATTATATGTTAAAAATATATTCCATTATCATTCCTTTATTTTTTTTAAAATCATAATTTAGTCTTTTTTAACAGAGTCTATGATTATGTAGCTCAAGCTGGTTTTGAACTTATGGTCTTCCTGCCTCAGCCTCTTGAGTGTTGGAATTACAGATTTCACCATTGGCTGGCTTTATGTAGCAGTTTACTTGTTCTTTTAATCTTTTTTCCTTATCAATCTAGCTAAAATTTTTAAAGTCAATTGTATTAATCTCTTAGGAGAACCAACTTTTGACCTTGTTAACTGTCTCCATCTCTTGTTTTATTTTTCTTTACTGCTCGTATACATTTGGGTTTCAGTGCTTTCCTTTTTCCATCTGCTTAAAGCACAAAACTAAAACAATCTTACATAACTTTCTTTTTTTAATTTTAAATCTTCTCTTTAGCTGCTTTAGCAGAATCTCACAATTTTTATAAGTGTATTTTCATTCTAATTTTGCTAAGATTAAGTCTTCACTAAGTCTACTCTTTCTTCTCTGACCTACTAGATATGAGTATGGGCATTTTTTGATTTTCAAATGTTAAACGTTCCTAGATGTTATTGATTATTTTTAATTTATTCCTGTTGTTACTAGTTAGTAATTTATAATATAAAGTCTTTTTAATTTATTGAACATTTCACAAGAGATTATTTATCTTGGAGATTGTGCCCTATATACTTGATGAAAGGTATTCAAATCTCCATTGGATTTATCTATTTTTCTTCCATCATTTCTCCCAGTTTTTGCCTTGGGTACTTTTGGTATTAATATATTACATCATTTAGGTTTCAGCTGTCAAGGCCAGAAGACAAATAATGCAGGATTTGCTATTCATTTCTTGCCTAATGCAAGTATAGCCAAACAGTGTAACCTTCCTAGTCTTTCTGTATGTATAAAATAATTAGGCTTTTATTATTATTGTTTTAGATTTTGTAGGAACAAACTCTTTAGGAGCAAGTCTATAGGATGATAGTATTCCCCAAGAAATTCAACTCTGTGGACTAAAGATATATTTTTTTTGGTACAAACTCAATTTCTTTGTTGTTATTTTATATTGTTATTTGTTTTCTTGATATGTAGCCTTGGCTGGCCTTAAACTCCTGGGCAATCTTCATATGTTTGTCTGCAGAATGCTCAGATAACACACTTGTTCCACCAAACCCACTTCACAAAAATCTCTTTCTAAACTAGCCACATATGAATAAGATTGTATATGTGTGACTTACAAAATAAGTATCAATCAAGATGTTACAGGTAGATGTCAAAGTTCAGAACATACCAATGTCCTTCCTAATGTTCATTCCTTCATTTGTCTTCACTAAAAGAACTCTCCTTTATCTTTATCAGCATTGCAACCAATACAAATACAAAAAGTAACACCTATTTCTTAGGCTCTTTTAACACGAAAGTTACTCATTAGCCATGTTTTAGTCAATGAGATCTGACACTTGACAGGATCTCCTATATAGCTTTGCTTTTCTAACACTGATACCACCCATTACAACCTTTCTCTTTCTTCCTGGAGGGGACTGAGAAGAGATACTGCACTGTGGGAGAACACCGTTTCACAAGTCTGAATAAACCATATGGAGAGAAGAGCAAAAGAAAATTCAGTTCAAGGGTGTTGATATCATAACACCATTTTGCCTTGCTTACTCATGCCCTGTCTTAACAGATGAGAAAAAGGAAAGTCTGTATAGTTTTAAGCCACTTTACCTACGTTTCTAGCATATTAAATTGAGCATAATCTCTAAGAAATACCAAAAAGAAAAAGCTAAGAAATTTATGCATCCCTCAGAAACCAAGTTCAAACTTCTGCCTGCATGCTTTCACCATTTTTACTCCTCTAGAATAGTTTCCATAAAGAATAAGGTCTATACAAGTTTCTGTGTAATCATGTGGAGAACTCAGTGTGGACTTTTTCCATTATGCATCGTTTTGGTAATCAGAAATCCTCCCAAGTAGTGTTTTTCTCTCTTGGAACTATCACTACTTTTTTCTAAAATGAATCATTAAGTCCAGGCTATACCGAGGAAGATTGTTGACTGCCCTTCTATAAAACAATTCAACTTCCTACAGAGTTTGAAAGACATTGCCAAGGTGAAATTTGTACAAAATTATTTTCATATCTGGAATTGTTGCAAATGTGTTTCTGTAACTGCCTTGCCCTTTTCTATCTGAGTTGATGTGATGCTTAGCCCTTCTCCTGGAGTTTTGAATTCCCAGCATACAGTACTAATCCCTTTTACATTAGCACTCAACTTCAGAAGCAAATTCTAACATGCATATGCTGAGGAATTAATCAAAACCTTTTATAATCAAGCTGTCACATAAATGTCTACTGAAGCAAACTTCTACATCTAAGATAGACTATAATTCCAGGAGGCCTTAGGAGAGAACTCTGGGTGTCCTAGCTGAAAGTTAGTACATGAATTGGATGCAGTCTTTCTCAGCTTTGCTAATCTAAATTAGAATATTTTGCAAAGGTGATTACTTATCCCTGAAGGAGTGTAAAGCATATGCTTATCTATAAGCACACCTACCCCTACCTATGCACACACACACACACACACACACACACACACACACACACACACACACACACACATTCATACCCCTCAGTATTTTCCATTTACTTCACAGATGAAATCAGTGGAACAGAAAATACTTATGTGTTAGTATTTAACAAGTAATCAAAAAGTCCAGCATTGTAAAATGCCAGACAGGTTCAAGGCTGATAAACCTTCAAGCCCACGAGATTAATAATGAAAAATAGAGCCCATTGTGGTTTGGTTTCCAGATCAATTTGGGTCTAAACCAATAATAATTAGATCAGAAATCTCTGTTGAGGTTTAGCATGTGAACTCTGAGCCTTGTCTGCTTAGATGAAGAATTTAAAAATACTGTTTTCTATGGCTGTAAAATATCTACAAGTTATATATGATTGCATTTTTTTCTGTTGACTTTGATAGCTGATTAAAATCACAGGCTTAATGTGTGCGCAACAAGTGATCTCTGACTTGGTTATTGGAACAGACTTCTCTGTTCTATTAGAAAGATACATCTATTTTACTGTATTATAACCTTTGTGTTCACACTGACAGTAAGTATAATAGATTATACTTGATTGCATCCTGAAGTCTCTACTTCTGAAGTTACATAGGTAGAGATGGGTATACATTAGCTGACAGGTTATATCTCTCAAGTGTATAAACATGATTGAGAAAGGTAGAGCATGCCCAACTATCTTAAACAAGCTGGTTATATTTATTTTTGACCTTTAGTTAATGATATAACCTGCTGCTGTATGGTCTGTCAAGCTCAGGATGGAGGGTTTTTGAACCCTTCTGATTGTCACATGCTAGCTCGGGCCATCTGTTGCTGTCATGTCACAGCTATCAATTTCATTGTTATCTTCTTTGAAATCTTGCTTCAATGTGATCAAGCTGAGCTTGGAATGTCCACAGACTGGATAATGTAGCATAATGACATAATTCAGGCATTTTTCTGTTTCTAAAATTCCAAGTCGGATTTAGACATGACATTTCCTGTGCCCTCTTTTTCTTCTTTGAAGCATTCAGAAGGACTTGGCTTATATCCTGCCCTTTCTGTTAGCTACCACCTCTCACTGCAGCCCTTGCTTCCATGTTGCTGAATGCCTTCCTGCCCTAAAAACAATCACAAAGATTGTTTATACCTTGAGAGTTTTCCAGCTATTTATTAATGTGGACTGGCAATCCTTCAAAATGGTGATGGGTCAGCCTGTAAAAAGACTTCAAACCTCTTATATTCTTGGCCAATAAGATTTCTGCCTTTCAGTTTTGACTTGCTAGGGAGAATTCCAAATTAAGCCCTTCCTTCCTTTGTAATTAGACTTAATCACAACATATAATAGTGGCTTCTTTACCTCAACCGGGAATGCTGGTATTCAAAGAAAAGATTATTCATTTATCTTCTGACTGAAACAAATGTAGTCCTCACCAGAAATCTAATTTTTATATAAATTACCTTTTGGGACATGACATCTTTTTGTATTCTAACCCCTTAATTCATCCAATATAGCTTATTCTGACATAGTTATTTTAAATCTTTGCATTCAGTATAAGAATTGTGGAGAAAGCTGCCTTGTAGAATGTATGGAAACCAAAAATGATAGTGTCAAAGGATGTAAATTCCAAGCATTAATGTCCATAATCCTTCCCTAGATTGCCCAATACTATGAGTTTTAAGGATAATGTATCTTATGATGAATTACACAGAATATTTAACTGAGCAAGTTGGCTTCATCTAGAAATGCCATGCCACAGCTCTGTTATTTCCTTCTGCTCATGCTAACTTTAGTTACCTGACACTAAGCTGAAATGGGGTCCTTTAAAGACTGACAAGTGAAACTTTAAGAAGCAGATAATCTTTATCTTTTAAAAGCTCTTCCAGAGAAAGAAAAGTAGTCCACAATTCATTTTATGAGCCAAATGCCTTGATATTAAAATTAGATAAGGACATTATAAATGAAAAAAAATAGTCTTAGTTCACTTCTGAACACAGATGAGAAGATACAAAATAAATTGTGAAAGAAATCAATTAAAATTTGTTAAGAATAGTGTAATGTGAATAGGTAGAAATTATCAAAGAATAGTAAAATAGTTTAATCAGTGCAATTCATTATAATAGCAGGCTAAGAAAAATAATGTCAACAGATGTCAGAAAAACACTCAAGAAAATTTGCACTTAATGACAAAAGAAAATCTAAGCACTCTGGGAGCCAATACTATGCCCTTGGCTTGGGATCTGTGTCTCTTCACAGAACACATGACCTCGAATGGGTGAGGTTTGTTTTCTGATTTTCATGATAAGGTCTTGCTCTAGCCCTGGCTGACTTGGAATTTACTATATAGTCTCAGAGCATCCTTGAACTCATGGTCTCTCCTTCCCCAGTGCTGGGATTATTTATTTATTTGCGAGAGAGTGACAGAGAGAGGAGGCAATAAAGAAAAGGAGAATGGGCACACCTGGGCCTCGAGCCACTACAAAGAAGCTGCAGACACGTGCACCTTGTGCATCTGGCTTTACATGGATGCTGGGAAATGGAACCACTGTCCTTAGGCTATGAAGGCAAGAGTTTTAACCACTGAAACATGTCTCCAGCCCATGTGTGAGGCTTTTATTTCCTCCACACCAATCAATACTCTGATTCTTTAGATACCAACTGGGTGTTCAAAATCCAGTTGAATTTTGATACTAATCTCTACTGAGTGCCGATTCTACAAGATTGTCCTCTACCCCACATGGATACTTAAAGGCTCCATCCTCCAATATATTTTTTAATATTTTATTTATTTGAAAGAGAAAGAGAGTGTGTGTGTGTGTGTGTGAGAAAGAGAGACAGATAGAGGGAGTGAGTATGAACACACCAGGGCCTCCTGCCTCTGCAAAAGAATTTTAGATGCATGTGCTACTTTGTGCATCATGCTTTATGTGGGCATTGGGGAAATGAACTCAGGCCATCAGTCTTTGTAAGCAAGTACCTTTAACTGCTGAGCCATTGCTCCATCCAGGCCTTCAGTAATTTGTTGTTGTTGTTGTTTTTGGTTTTTTGTTTGTTTGTTTGTTTGTTTGTTTTTTGATGTAGGGCTTTGCTCTAGGCCAGGCTGTCCAGGCATTCATTGTATAGTCTCAGGGTGGCCTCAAAATCACAGCGATCCTCCTACCTCTGCCTCCCGAGTGCTGGGATTAAAGGCATGTGCCACCACGCCTGGCTTGGCCTTCAGTATTTTTGACATATTTTTAAATTATTTGACTAGTGGTCAACATTTGCTAGAAGGGCTCAAAGAACTCAACAGCACATTCCTCTCACATTTCCTGGATTGTGACAAAACAGACCACTCAGGAACAGCTGGTGGAGCTAATAGGGCCAGGTCACTGAGGAAAAGTCAGAAGGAGGTCCTATGTCCTTCCTAGTACCACCCCACCATCACCTAGACATGTTTATCAACCAAGAAGCTCATCCATTCTGTTGTTCATGAGCTTTTGTACAGCATAATTTCCAGTTTTCTTTCCCTTTGCCAGAAGTCTGTAAGGCTAAAAGTTCCAACCCTCTACTAACTTAGTTTTATGTATGATCATCTCCATCTGATGCAACCTCAGGATTCATCCTGATTAGAATAAACCCTGGTGTGATTTTACAAAATGTTCACTCTGAATAATAAAAGACACTGAATCACTTAGAAAATCCCAAGTATTTTAGTAGATGTAAGAATAAGGGACAAAAATATAATACAGCATTGTATTATAGTACACAAAAGATGGTTAAAAGGCTCAGATGACACTTACTGAAGAAATTTCTAACTGAACAAGATAAAGACATTTTTCCAACACTATTGTTTAATATGCTGCTGAAGATATTAGCCAATAAATATAACAAGGAAAGTAAGAGCTGGAAGCAAAAGGTAAGATTATCATCATTTATAGATGATAGAATGTTCTACAGAGAAAAGCCAAGAGAATGATCAAATTCGTGTATCATAAAAAGTGTTAGGCGCTGGAGAGATAGTCAGTTGTTAATGGCACTTGCTTATAAAGCTTGTTGTCTTGAGTTCAATTCCCCAGAACTCTTGTAAGGCATGTTTTGAAAAGTGACACTTGCAATAGTTGAAAGAAACAGAAAAACATTGGACACAATTTTAAAAAGTGTTAAATGAAATTACTTGATATAAAAGAAACTTTAAAAATCAATAGCATTTTCCTATGGAGACCAAAAACTTGGGCTCCAAGGGGAATTTACTACTACCAGAGAACTACAGAGAGACTGCACCCAATAGAATCTTGCCAAATTAGCAATGTGTGTCTCAGTTAACCTATACTAATTTCACTCTCCGGTGGAGATTCTGTTTGTATTTTTCAGAAGGCAGTTAGAGAGCGGTGGTCAATCCAACTACACCAACAAACCCCGGGATGATGGCTGACATCCTGGCAAGAGATGAACCACCCCAGGCCTATTGTGTAGGTCCCAAAAGAAACCTATGAGAAAGTGTCATGAAAAACATGAGAACTATCACCGCAGCAAGTCAGATAACCCAGGATAGGTCAACTAGACAGACCCCAATGATATCCAACACAACCCAAAGCAGAAGTCCAGAGACACTTAAGATCACAATAAAGCTGACTTAAAACTCACCCACCATGTCTGAGGGAACTGAGCAGAAGAGTGGGGTGGAAAGATTATAAGAGCCATGGTGGGGGAGGATATCCAGAGACATTGCCCCCCCCTTCAACAACACACAAAGAAGGGTAGGAACCTGGCAACCTGCTGTGCTATTTATAACTCCCTACCCCAGGTATGCCCAAGAGGAGGGTCCCCAGTGGGTTGGGGACAAGGAGGAATGTAGTGGGGCTACTACCATCAGAAGATTTTCTCATATAATGTATGTAATTATGGACAATAAAGACAAAAAATAACATTTTGCTACACCAGTTTCAAATATTAGTTTCTCTAAAAGTTGGCAAATAAAACATTAAAAACATATTTTCTTATCTTTCAAAAGAATGCAAAATCATACCATAACAAGGTTATTGTAACCCCAATATTTATTTATTTACCACAATTTAATATATCACATACAGCATAATATATAGGCTAAGAACAAGATTAGTCATGAATGAGCCCCTTATATCTATGTGAGCTTAAACAGGTTACATACAACATACACTTAATACAGTTGTGTTTTCTATACATGTGTAGAGCATGTGTGGCTGTGGTGTGTGTAGTATGTGCATTTATAGTGTAAGCACATGTGTGTGTGAGGATGTGCATGCAGAAACCAGAGCAGAACACTGTGTCCTCCTCTATGGCTCTTCCACTTTCCTTGAGATGGAAACTCTCCGTTGTTGGGTCCCAGCCTGGCTGAATATCTGTGAGCTAAGTTTTAGAATATAATGTGCACCTGGATGAGAGCCCAGAGCATGGTGGCTCATGCTGTTTGATCCTAGCACACCTGTGCCCCCCAGGAGACAGGGGGGATGGCTGACAGCCCTAAATCCTGTTTATAAGTGCTAATAGGTTTTACTCCTGCTGGCTGAATTTCCTGGTTTTGTTTCTGCCTGCTGAGCCCCCTTGTGATACAACTCAGCCTTGGATTGTATATAAGGTTGGATGCTGAAATAAAGTTTTGAGATCTGCTCAGACACTTCTCCCAGCTGCGAGTGTATGTGGGGCTCCAGCTGCGCATTCACTTTTCCTCATGGGGCCTGTCTCCTGCTGGGATCCGTGATTCTCTCTCTCCCTCAGTACCCAACATCCCTTAACTTGAAGTTGCTGTTTTCATTTAGACTGGCTGACCAGTGAGCCCCAGTGACTCTCCTCTTTCGGGCCCCTGCAGGAGTCAGGCTACAGGTGTGCCTGGCCACACCCAGATTTTTACAAGGGTGCAGATGTATGTGGCAAGTGCTCTTACCTGCTGAGCCACATTCCTAACCCTAATCATATATTTTTTGTAAATTCAATTATAATTTTAAAGTAGAATGCCCCACCAAAGGCCTATGTATTCAAGGCCCTTTTCTAAGCTTGACAGTGCTATATGGGAGAGGAAGCTTTAAGATGTGGGACCTAGTAGCACTTCTTAAATCATTTGTGGGTGTGCTCTTAATGGAGATGTGACTTTCACTGGTTATCATTAGGAATGCTTGCCTAAAAATAAAAATGAAATTTAAAACACAAACACATATAGGAGTGCTAATAATTTTCTTATCTTCCTCAATTATGCTTTATGCATTTCACAGTGGAATTTAGTGCCTGATGCAGAAAACCCACTAAATTTATGGAAGAAAATATTATGGCACTCAAACTGTCAATCCAAACTATGATATAAGTAGGAATTAAGCAAATAAAGAAAGTACATTATCTTCATAGAGTAACTTGTGAATTTTTTTAAGTTAACCAAATGAAAACTTAATAAATGGAGACACTTTAATGTTGTGAAGCTATTAATTTTTTTCTCAAATTTATCCATAAATTTAATGTATTTATAATTAAAGTCTCAGCAGAATTTCAGGAGGAACTTGAAATATTCATTCTAAATATAACTTGAAAGTTTAAATACTCATGTAAAGCTAATATAATTTTGAGAAGGAAGACTGAAAATGGGAACCTGCTTTCTCAAACATAAGAAAATTATTTAATGTTTCATTAACAAAAAAAAAAAGCATAGATTAACCCATGGTGGATCATGCTTATAGTCCAACTACTCAGGAGGCCAAGGTGGGAGAATCATTTGATCCAGTAGTTCAAGATCAGTCTGGTGCTTAACATTACAAGACTCCATCTCAAAATAAATAAGGAGCATAGAACTAGAGCAAGGACAGGCAGAGTAATAGAAGGGAGGAAGGGAGAGAGACTGAAAGGGAGGGAGAGATAGATAGAGATAGATGATAGATAGAGAGAGAGATAGAGATTAGATAGATAGATAGATAGATAGATATAGAGACAGATGATAGATAGATAGATATAGAGACAGATGATAGATAGATAGATAGATATAGAGATAGATAGATAGATAGAGATAGATAGATAGAGATAGATAGAGATAGATAAATAATAGATGGATAGATAGATGATAGATGATAGAAGATAAATGAAAGATAGATGATAGATAGATGCTAGAGAAAGAGATTAGATAGATAGATAGATAGATAGATAGATAGATAGATAGATAGATAGATGATAGATAGAGGGAGGGAGAGAGAGAAAGGGAAATAGCATCATAGATAAAAGACCTAAATGCAAACAAGCCCAAGCATGTTGGTTATGTCTTCCTAGGTTATGCTGCATAACATGTACCCTAACAACTCAATAGCTTCCACTATGGACATTTTTTTCTCACTCACTAATATATTATTAGGTTAAAAAAATTAGATTTATCTGACCAAATGTTGTCCTATGTCCTATCCTGTCAAGGATATAGTAAATTCTGTCCCTAAGTGTCAAGTATGGCAATGACGTGAAAAAGAAGCTGCTTTTACTTAATATGGTCAAACTTGAATTAGAAAGAAATTTCCTCACCTGAGAATTAGAATGAAAAGACCATGGAGTGGGAGGATTGCTCAACAGTTATATTCATTCGCTTACAGAGCCTACTGGCCCAGAGTTCAATTTCCCAGCCACCTTCACAAGCCAAAGGCAAAAATAAAAAGTGACACAAGCATCTAATGTTCTTATGCAATAGTAAGAAGTCCTGATATACCCATGCAAGTACCACACACACACACACACACACACACACACACACACACACACACACCCCACATGTGCATGCAAATAAATAAATAAATACATAAATAAATAAAACCTCCACAGTCATAGATGTCACAACTCTATGGAAAGGCTAAGTGTTCCAGAGTCGTTTTCTGGGACAGAAGGGCATGGTAGAATTTGCATTTTCCATTTTGACTTTGCAAGTCGAAAGTATCACTTAGTCTTCAGGATGGAACAAAATCAACTGATTTGCATTTCATAATACTTGGTCTACGTTTCACAGAATGAAAGTGTCAAAATGTTTTCTGTTGCTGTGCATTTTATTATTTTTCTGGTAGTCTAATGTTAAAAGCTTCTCTTAATGCTTAGAAACTGGACCTGCATAGAATGCTCACTGATGACAGTTTCCCTGATTCAAGGTTCAAGTTAAGAGGGTTGTGAGAGAGAATGGATGGTATCTCTCAACTCATTCAATATATTCATGGGATTTACATAAAGCACACAACTTCAAAAAATTCCTCCTAAATGTTTCCCCACAGAACTTGTAAGGAGAGGGTATCAGTAAAGTTTCATTATCCACAATATGTCAAAACATCATCTGCTAAAAGAAGCTTTTTAGGTTGACTTTGATTCCCTCATGAGTCGGTCTAAATGGTTTTCTTTTTTCTAAACCATTTCTTAATTTGTTCCTAAAAATATTTGGTCATGAGCCACTTTAACATAATTGATGTTGCTGAAAATAGTTGGTTGGCTACAGCTTTCCTGGTTGAAGTCCAATGCTGTAACCTTGAATGGGTTCCTTAGCTTCTGTGAACCTTAGTTCTTTCATTTGTGAAATGAGAACAACAGTCATAGTTCAAACCTCATAGGATTGCTGTGAGGATGAAATGAAAATATTTGCAAAACCCTTTGAATATTGCCTGACACACGGAAGTAGTAAGGATCTGGGTGTTTAAAATAGAATAATGGAGAAACGTACTATGGAATCTTCAAAGCATGACGAGCTCATTGTTATGAAGAAAGCACTTTCCATTCCCAATGGCAGCTAGCCATGATGAAGAATACAGCCCCAAACTACAACTTTAGCTCCTCTGATAGTTGTGGATTACAGTTCCATAAAGTTCAGATTCAGTAAATATTGTGAACTTCATTAGTTTTGGATGGCTGCAACTTACTCAAAAGCTCCATTGGCTGCCCGTTTTCCCAGAAAATCTTATTTTAGTTTTTCTTATCCTATAAGGACATAGTGTGGTAGTTTAAATGGATAGCTTGTGAATTGTCTCCAGCCTTCTGGCTGAAGGAGGTGTCACTTTGGCCTGGCCTCCTGTGGTCTGGCCCTGAGGTATTTCTAAATTGGATATCAAATTCTAAGGATACATATGCAAAGAGCAGCTGGAGCTCAAGTCTGGCAGTCCTGCTGTTTGTGAGTTATAGTGTGCTTGTTTGCTTTGAAGGTGCTGGGCCTCTGTCTCTCTGTTTGAATCTATGAAAGGGGATCAGCCTTTTCCTTCCTTTTTGGAATTCCCCTGGATCTGTTATTTCAATAAATACTTTCCTCCCCAAATTGTGCCTGGTTTGGAGATTCATCCCAGCGGTGTGTGCCTGACTACAATACATAGGATCCTTATAATCTCTACAATATACTTCCTAATAATTTTCTATTGTCACCTATCATTTCCACTGTATTAATACCCCGTCTCAAATAGACCACGTTTTTCCACATTGCCTTCCTGAGTATTCTCTTCAGTGAAGTTTCCATGTGCCTAGACTCCCCACTTCTTGAGGCCTATAGATTTCCATGTCTTTTCCAAGCATTTTCCTTCATTGCATTCTCCTGGTATCTATATATCCTTTTTGGACATAGAATGATACTAATTTGAGTATCTCTAGCCATACAGTAAGTGTTCATATGGAACAGTTCTGCTGTGATACTTTGTTCACCAAAGCCCACCTGTATCTCACCAAGAGCAAACACATTCATTTGTTTGTTTTCTCTTTTTCAAAACAAGGTCTCAGTGTGTAGCTCAAGCTGACTCCTAACTCATTATACAGCTGAGACTGGCCTTGAATTCATGATCTTCTTGGCTTGGTCTCCAGATTGATGGGATTATAGATATGTGTCACCAAACCCAGCTTCAAATATGTCTTTCATTATTGAAAATATATTGAAATCAAAAGTCTTATTTATTTTCAGCTACACCCAACTCCTGGCAAAGTCTTATGTCCTTTCAACACTTTGTAGCTGGGACTGGGCACAGGGGGTGAACACTCAGGGCTTCACCGCTGTGCTTCCCCCAGAGTTTGTGTCTCAGAATGCCAAAGAATTGGACAATTTTGACAGAGAGCATTTTCTTATCACACATGTTTATTCTAGATTGGAGTCAGTTCAGAGGATTTTGGAAAGAGATAGGGGAAGCAGCCCAACCACCACATCCAGCCACCAGTGTGGGAGAAACATGGGAGAGGTTTTAATAAAATCTATGGTGTTTAGCTAAAAGAGCAGGAAAAGGAAAGATCTTGAGTAGAAAAGGTTTATGTGGAAGAGAAATCCAGCCCCTCACCACAGTGGTGTGGGGCTGGGGAGAATTTACTGGTCCCTAGAGAGTCAGGTCCGTCTTCTAGGACTCCATGTAGAAGAGACAGAATTACCTGTTCAGTGAGTATTTCCAGCTTTAGGTGAGCAGAGAGACAGGTGGTTGGGTTTAGCGCCTAGGTGTCTAGCTAGACACCTCCCACTCAAGAGGAGGGTGACTATGGAGCTTGCCTGAAACTGTCACAATCCCCCCTCTGAAGCAATAACCCTAACTGTTGTTAGGGCGTGGAATAAAAAAATTCTCCAGAAAGAAGTATATGCATGTTTAAGAAACAAGAATACCCATTTTTATCCTGTAGGAGGCAAGCAAAGCTCAGACTGGGGAGGGGTTAGGGAGGAGCTTGGCAACAATCTGAGGGGTCTCTCTCCTAAACTCCCACAACTTCACAGCTAGGAATTTATATATGCTCTGCATGAGCTACTTGACATCTTAAAATAAGCCATTTTTCCCAATGCCTCAGACATTTATATTACATCAAAACCTGTGTAGTGAATGAAAAGAATTTTGAATTCTTTTTCTGTATCTATGTTGGTCTACACGTACAACCATAGAAGATGACAACTGAAACTCAGTGTATTAATGACACTGTATTGGTGTGATAAAATACCAGACAGATAAGCAAAGGCAGACTTGTTTGGGCCTCATGGTTTCAGATGGTTTAGCTCTGCTTGCTTGGCCCCATGTGCTTAAGCAGATCATCCTGCTGGCAGGAGTGTGTCGAAGAGACCTTTTGAGTGATGATGGAAATGAAGAATTGACCAGGGCAAAATATACCCTTCAAAGACATGCCTCTTGTCACCTACTTCCTCTAAGCAGGCCCCATTTTCCACAGTTTTATAACTTACTAATATCCTTTTCAAATTTTGAATCCATTAATGAATTAAACTATTGATTAGTTCACAGTCCTCATGGTCTAATTGATTTTGGAAAGCCTTCACAAACTCAGAGGTTTGTTTCACTAATCTCTAAAATGGTTCTTAATCCAATCAGGTTGACAGTTAAGATTCCCTACTGCAGTCAGTGTCTTTACCTATAAAACAAGAGTGGTACTATCTATTCTGACAATCATAAAAGGTTAGTGTGAAGAAAAATGCATATAAAATGATGTACATAAACATTTGCATATATGGGTGGCCTAATTTCCTCAGGAATAGTACAAATTGGCTAGATTATTGAACTAATAAAATATTGCATGGATAATTTAACATATTGCCTAATTTTGATATCATTTATCTTAGTTTCAATTCAAAAGAAAGACCCTAAATCTCTTTCTTTATTGTATGCAAATTACATGAAAGGTGTTTCTGGACAAAAAGGTTTGATGGTTTGCAATTTACTATTTAGTGAAAGTCCATTATATGCAAAATAACATTCTGAGTGCTATGGGGAAGCAAAAACATGATCCGGAAACTTACTGATAGGAGACAGAAATCGAATAGGCAATCAAGGTAACAGAACCCCATAAGTAAATGGTATTTTTCCTTTACTAAAAGGGGGAAATGTCACTAAGCTTACAAAATCTTGGATGTTAACGCCCTCTAGGACCAATTTCTAAATAAAATTTGCACACTTCCCAGATGACAGAAACTCTGATCCTTACCTAACATTACTAGAAAAGCTGTAAAATCTGGTCTTTGTCCATAGTAACCTGTAAACCTGACCATCTCCACTCAGCCACTCCCTATAAAACCCAGATCTGAGTCTGGGGTTTGGATTATCAAACCTACTCTTGTCTTCATGGGCAAGGTCTCCATCTTGCTTCCTTCTCTTACGTTCTATTCTTAAATCCCCCTTTTCTTCTTCTTTCTAAAGTTTTAAGCTATAATAAAATATTTTTGAAAGTTATCCTCTGGCCCATGGATTTCATTCTTCGAATTCTTGGAGCAGGGATCCAGGAACACCCCAAATTATCAGTTAGTGAACAAGGAACTCAAAATTCCTGTATCATTACCTTCCTGTTATCAAGTATTTGCAGTATAGTCTAGCAAGACTGTGTTGATAAGTTTTCTGAATTTCCAACTACATAATACAAGAAATTATTTCTGACTATTTTGAAGTATTTTAAGAGGAACTGTCTATAACTATACTTTAAAAGTTGAGAGAATTTCAGGAAACTGAGATGAAGAGGAAATTTACCACAAATAAAGTAGCATAGTATAGCATGGAAACTTGGGCTTATAACGTCAGCAAATAGACAGATTGGCAGGAGGGTGGCCAAGAATTTGGGGCAAACATTGGCTATATAGCAAGTCTGAAAAAATTAATGAAAAGTTAAAATTTGGCATGATAATTGTTATAGTTACCTTCGTGTTGCTGGGACACAGCACCTGACCAAAAGCAGATGATAAGAGGAACATTTTTGTTGTGTTTCAGTTTCAAAGCGAAGTTTCATGATGGCAGGGATAAGCATGTCATTAGCAGAGGCTGGATATCACTTCTGTCACAGCAGGTGGAAAATATCAGCAGGAGAGTGAGCTGAACTAACACTGGCAAACTAGGGGTTAAGGAACATCAAGGTCCAACCCCAGTGACACACCTCCTCCAGCAAGGCTCCATGTCCCCAGTTGCCATCAGCTGAGAATCAAGCATTCAAAACACATGAGTTTATTGGGGACATCTGATTCAAACTACTACATTCCACCAATGACCCATGCAAACTCATGCATTTGGAATGCTTGATTGGTCCCCAGCTGATGGGAACTTGGGAAGTAGAGCTTTGCTGGAGGAGGCATGTTGTTGGGTTGCTTAGGGTGCTACAGCCAGCTCCCCATTGATACGAGTTCAGCTTGCTCTCCTTCTGCTGTTTTTCATCTGTTGTGGCAGAAGTGATATCCATCCTCTCTGTGCATGGCATGCTGTCCTCCACCATCATGACTGGAAGCCAAAAAAAAAGGAAAAGAAAAAGAAAAAGAAAGAAAGAAGGAAGGAAGGAAGGAAAGAAGGAAAGAAGGAAGAAAGAAAACAAAAGCAGAAACACACAAACAAAAAAATCCACCTTTACTCTCAACAGCTGCAGCTGCTTTTTCTGGGGTGCTTTATCACACTGACAAGAAGGTAACTGCAACAGTAGTGATTGTCTATAATCACAGCGCTCTGTAGATAAAAGCGAAAGAATCTGAAGTTCAAGGCGACACAGCAATTTCAAGACCAGTCTGGGGCACAGAAGATTCTGTTCAAAATTAAAAAATAAAACAGCAAACACCACTCCACCCACCACCACCAAAATAAAGGAAAATCAACATAGTTGCATGAAAGGACACAAATGACAAATGGGAAACAGGAGTAGAATTTGATTCCTTTACTTTGTAGAATGCCTTCTTGTAGATGTGTGTGTGTGTGTGTGTGTGTGTGTGTGTGTGTGTGTGTGTGTGTGTGTAATATCCATGTGAGCCATTTTCCTTGCTCCTCTAGAGCCTTATCTTTTCCAGTGCCTTCATGTCTGCTAGATCCTAAGAAAGTGTACAGGGAAGTGCCTTATTCAATATCGTGTAGGTAGAACAAATACCTGAGGCTAGGTACACAGAAGATGTTTATTTTGGTTGATGGTTCTAGAGGCTAGTTAGGTGACTACTTCTGGTGAGGGCCTTTTGTTTCATAATATGAAAGACGTTTCCACATGGCAGTACCAAGTTCAAAATTAGGAATTGTGTGCTGAAGTGTAGGTGTCAGGCTCATTTATTGCAACCAGTTCTGAAAAATATTTCTGCACTCCCATGAGAGCTAGAACCTCTGTGAGGACATTCATTCATTTTAAAGACTCACTTCTCACTCTCAAAGTCCTCAACCTCAATACAGTTACACTGTGAAATTAAACCTCAAGTATGTTTTGGCAAGGACAAACCACATTTCAAACATAAAAAAAATAAAAAGCAGTACTTGTCATACATTTGAAGAAAGTGAGTTTCTGAGAAAATGAAGTTCTCATTTAATAAGTTTTGCTGTGGAAGATTGTTCTGTTAATGATGTGAAAGAAAAAGTAGAGGGAAGAAGGCAGTTCAGAGAGTTCAGAGGTTACTGACAGAGTCAGGATTAAAAATATATTTTAATACTTCTTTGATTGTATTAAAATAATACATCATTGTGAACAAATATGTTTATTTTTAATATGCCAGAGTATATTTGTTTGCTATGATAAGGGAACTTTATTTAACACAGGCACTACAAATGCCTAGTGCTTGCATTTTGCTCTTTTAAAAAATATTTACTTCATTTTACTTATGAGAGAGAGAGAGAGAGAGAGAGAGAGAGAGAGAGAGAGAGAGAGAGAGAGAGAGAGAATACGGGCATGCCAGGGTCTCCTGCCACTGCAAACAAACTCTAGACCATGCTCCACTTTGTGCATCTGGCTTTAGGTGGGTACTGGGGAATCAAACCCTGGTCATTGGGCTTTCAGGCTTGGCAAGCAAGCAAATAACTTTAACCCTGAGCCCACAGCCCTGTGTGGGTCACATCAGTGAAGCTCCTAATGATTTCACTCCTCGAATCTCTCTGGGGAACCTAACCTTAAGTAAATATTATATTTGATGAGATTGAGCATCAGTATGCAACATATAAAGACAAATGAGGTAGATGAATATTTGTTGTAGTCAGCCACACGCCGCTGGGATGAATCTCCAAACCACGCACGATTTGGGGAGGAAAATTTATTGAACAGATCCAGGGGAAGAAGTTAAGGGAAAGCTGGCCCCCTTTCACAGAAGCAAGCAGAGACAGAGACAGAAGCCCAGCAAACACACTGTAACACCAAGCACCAAGCAAACACACTGTAACACACTGTGATTCACAAAATGCAGAACTCCAGATCAGGGTTCCAGCTCTTCTTCTGCATATCTATCCTTACTATTTTACATCCAAATTAGAAAGGGTCAGTCCCCAGGAGGCTAGGCCAAAGTGGTACTTCCTCTAGCCAGAAGCCTGGAGACAATTAATAATTTTAATAAATCCTTAATTCTTTTGGGGGACATTATTCAAACTACCACAATATTTTTATTTTATTTTTATGATGCTAGGAGTGGAATGTAAGGCCTTAGGCATGCTGGGGCAAGTGAGCTAGTCCACTGTATCATTAAGCTACATTTTCAGCCCTCATGAAGATGGAGATTTTAAAATACGTCCACAGGTTCTCTCATACTCCTTAAAGATCCCTGAAGAAATAAACTGTGTTCCTTTTCTGCATAATGATTGGCTTCTAACAAACAGAATAGGAAGTGACTTAATAGACTGGGTGGTACAATTTCCATGATCTGCCTCCCCAAAATTCATGTTGAAAAATTAATCTTCAGTACAACTACATGGGAAGTGTGACCTTTAGAAAGTGACTCAGTATGACTGAGATTAGGTGTACTTATTTGCGGTTTTTAAGAGAAAGAATGTGTCTCCTTTGCTGTTCCACCTTCGGCCACTCAAGGCCATAGGACACACCATCCCCACCTCTCTGGAGGACAGGCAGTGCTCTCGGTAGATAGCCAACCTCCTGGTACTTCCATCTTTGAATTGTCTGTTTCCAGAACACGACATAACCCCACAGAACGGACCCAGACACTAGGTGGAAGAGGGCATTGCAACTTTCTTCTTGCCTCTTCTCTTAGAGCATACACTCGGAGGTAAATTAGCCACCGTATCCCGAGAACAGCCAAGCAAGTTGATGGAAAGAACTTCAAGATGCAACCGAGTCCTCCTTCCTCCAGCCATGCATGTGAATGTTCTCAGAAGTGGATCTTTAACCTACAATTGTAGCCTTGAGAGATGCTGAACTAAAATCACCCAGATCAAATGACAGAGGCAACTGTGTTTTAATTTGAAGGGACAATATTCTCTTTACTTTATTTATGGCTTAAAAGAGTAAATGAAAATTAAATCAGGGTGTAAAGTACAAATAGCCTTTGAATCTGATGGAGAGAGCTTTAACCACTCATCACTCCCCCTCCAGCATTCAAGGCATCAATTGCTTAAATCTCTACATGTGTTCTTCCTTTTTCCCTGCAGCACAGATTCTGAAATCGCTTAAAAACTGGCATTCCTAATGTGCTAGACTTGAGTCAAAAAGGAATGAATTCTCCATTATTTACAAAACTCAATGGAGTGACTAGATTCATATCTGCAGGTGTGTCTTCATTAATCTTCGCTTAGAGCTGTGTGTGATTTGAAGTTAAGCATTGCCTCAAGTTGAAGCAGGTATGGTTCTTACTGTCACAAAAAAATTTCAGCTAGCTTTTCCACAGGAGCCACCACAACATGAGTGCATGGTTTTGGGAAGAGTTCACTTACCTCTCTGAAAGTGAGTATATTAATAGAGACATTTTATATTAAGATAGACATGAATATAGATTTCACTTACAAAACCACTAAACAGAAATATACTAAACAGAAAGAGGGAAAACAAAACTGTTTGTCCTATAAAACTTCCTCCCAATCTTTCCCCTCCCACTCATGTCGAGTATATAAAACAGGTCTGCCAGACTGTGTGTGACAATTTTGGATTTCAGGGCTGAGAATAGAAAATTGCACGGACTCAGCAGCTTGAACACAAAGGCAAACCCTTAAAATAAAGTACGTTTGGAAGTTCTCAAGTCCCAATATCCTTTGCTCTTACAGTAAGCTTCCTTCTGCGGCGTGGGCAGCACTCAATGCCTCTCCCCAAGGCCTTTCCAAAGTCACCCACAGAGGACTGAGGGCAGAGCCACTGCGCAGGCGCTTGAGGCAGCCCACCGGGGGCGGGGAGTGGAGATGGCAGCCCTTGGGAGGGGCCCAGGCTGGCTTGATGTAGGCGGGGCCTGGGGTGGGGCCCAGGCTGGCTTGATGTGGGCGGGGCCTGGGGTGGGGCCCAGGCTGGGCTGTGGTGGGCGGGGCCTGGGGAGGGGCCCAGGCTGGGCTGTGGTGGGCGGGGCCTGGGGAGGGGCCCAGGCTGGGCTGTGGTGGGCGGGGCCTGGGGAGGGGCCCAGGCTGGGCTGAGGTGGGCGGGGCCTGGGGAGG